>BQNB010039801.1:0-47846 GCA_026074375.1 Tanacetum coccineum | reverse complement strand
TTGAATAAAATATTAAATAACTTATTAAATATTTTTATTTAATAAAAAGTGATAATTAAATATAAATTTAATTATTTTTATGTTGGTACGCGTTGTGTGCGGTTTTCAAAATTTACGAGATATCTTCTCATTTTAGTTTCAAATAAGTTTGAAAAATAAATTCGTAAATGAGAGATATTTAATAATAAGCATGATTTATTATTTAAATACGTTTCGAAAAATTACCGGTAACGCAGTAATCATTTTTATTTGACAGTAAAAGGTCAAAACGTCAAAAAGTCAAGTCGGAACCAAAATGTCAAAGGGTAAAATTGTCATTTACAATTCCTGAAAATTTTCGGTTGTCACATCAGGTGTATTTAGTAATATCGTTCACACAAATCGGTGTTGACACCTTAGGACCGTATTAGGTGTATCATAGTGTGATAACCAGTAATATTTCCCGGGTTAAGTATTATAAAATATTATAGTTTTGTATTTTGAAGTCTTTCGATCTTGACAGTTTTCCCGATGAAAGCTGAAAAATTAACTTATGTTGATTATTTTGCGTAAAAGTGGTTTCGGTTTAACCGGGATATTGATGGATTTTTGAGTTCGTAAATGAATCATCTTTGATACCTTTTTCTGTTTTAGAGTGGTTTGAGGTTTTCAGTGCTTTCCGGGAAGTCTTCCCGCGTTTAGCGAAAAATCGTCATGCAGCGCGTACCGGCACGACAGTTTATTTAAGTGTGGAGATTAATGAAGTTGGAAATGTGTTAATGGGTTTATTTATTTAATAAATTCATATTAATGAAATGACGTTGATTTTAAATCATAAATCGTGAGTGGGAGAATTGAAAGTTATCAGAAAAACGGTTGTTTTCGTGAAATTCGGTAAAAGACTGTAACAGTCGTAAAAAGGTGAAATTTTGGGTGAATATAAGTTGTCAAGCCATATTTTGTGATTTGAATTGTTTTTAAATGGATGAAAAAGTTTTGGTTGAGTTTTGTCAAAATTCAGGTTTTATGTCTGGGTCGGCCGATAACGACCCAAAATGGATTTTGTAGCAATTTAATGTGATAGGTGTCGTATGAATAACCTAGGTTTATGGAAAACGATTTTAAATACGATGAGAATAAAAAATAAGTTTGGTTGACGTTCTAAATAGATGAAAGTTGAGTTTTTAAGTGATCCCGACACAAAAAGGAAGACCCGAGGCCTCCTAGGATGCTTGGACGCCTAAAAGAGACAAGAAGGCTAAAATCTTGGTAGTATGTTCCCTTGGTACACATTTATTCCTCCACCTTAATAAATTTTTCATCATTCTCTCATTTTCAAAACAACAAAAAAATTTCTATCTCTCTCTCTCTACATTCGGACGAGCCACAAGGAAGTCAAGAAACAAAGATTTTAAAGATTTTCTCAAGAACACGAGTTAAGAAAATATTATTGGGTTGATAGCTAGTAGTTTCGGGTTGTAGAAACAAGATTTTGGGTTTTATTCGCGCGTCACGACCGAACCAAACTCGTCAAACAAGTAAGTTTTTCAAAAACTTTGATTTAAAGTTGTACTTTTATGATTATGGTGATGTCTAGACGCTAGTTGTACAAGTTGATCGCTAAAAAGGTCGAAACTTGAAAACGAAAATATGAAAAGGTGTGTTGTGCGTCGGCTTATAAAAAGAAAGAAATAAAAGATTTTGAGTTTAAATAAAATGGTTATTGTGGTAATTTTTCATTTTATAAAAAATGCATATAAGGGATTATTTGGAGGTTTGCTTCTTCAGAAGCTAGAGAAATAACTTATTTGGGGCTTAAGGAGATTGTATCGGTTTTTTTCGGTGTGGGCTCGGCCCAACCGACCCATTTGGTTTTGTTCGGCCTAATAAGGGTGCGTTTGGTTTCGTTCGGCCCAATTAAGGGTGCGTTTGGTTTTGTTGGTCCGACACCAAGGAGGGCTCGGCCCACATGGGTTTGGTGTTTGGACTTGGTTTTTGGTTTCGAGCTTATTGCTTATTAATTTTGGCTTATATTATGCGCATGGCATATTTAGTTTGGCTTATTTATTAAGCTTATAGCTTATTTGTTATTTCGGATTCTATGTTAAGCTTATAGCTTATTTGTTATTTCGGCGTATATGTTAAGCTTATAGCTTTTTTAGGTTTTCGGTTTATATTACAAGCTTATGGCTTATTTAATTTTTGGGTTGGCGTATTTATAAGCTTATAACTTATGTTTTAATCCGACTTAATGGGCTAAAGGCCCTTTGGGTTTCGACTTGTATTTTGGATATATGAAAAGAAGTATGGACTAACTTTTGCTATCGGGCTAAGTATTTAAGACCATAATGGGCCATAAAACCCGATAACAAGTAAATAAATTTGTGGACTTTATGAATGGACTAAAGGGATTGTGTTGGTCTAAGAGAGATTTTGTTGGACTTGTCGGATGTAAAGGAGGTTATTTTGCTACGTTTTGATAAAATGTGTTGAAAATATCGATGTTGTCGGAAAATGTCGGGTTTGTGAAAAAGTGTTTTGGATTAAGGTTTAAGACCTTGGAAAAAGTCATAAAAACGTACGGGTCATGCCGAATTTTCAAAAGAAATTTATACTTAGAGACGTTGTTTAAAAAAAAGGAAATTTTTAAAAAGTTTATTAATAAAAGGTCATTTTACTTGAGAATTTAATGCAAAGAAAAATATATTTTCTCGGAATCTTTTTCTTAAACATTTAATATTCATAGTCGTGGTGTCGATTTTAATTGAAGAAATGAAGGGTGAATCTTAAGGAAGATTAAGTGTCGAGGTAAAAGCTATTGGACATGGACATATTCAAGAAACGAGATGTTGTAATTACCCCGTTAGCCCGATAATAAGACAAAAATAATAATAAAATATTTTTTTATTTAAATTATTATATATATATATATATATATATATATATATATATATAATATATAATAAATATATATATAAAAAAATATATAAAGGATAATATATAGTATATTATATACTTAATGTATGGATTTCAGAGATGTGGATTATTTATTTCGGTTTGTGAGTTTCTACTCAATTCAGAACCGGAACCAGAACCGATGGTTCTGGTTCCGGTTTGGTTCTTATCGGTTCCGGTTTGGTTCTTGGTTCCGATCCGGTTGTTTGGTTCTTTTGCTCATCCCTACCATAACATGAGATAAAGTTTTGATAATGGGATAAGGTTTTGGCAATGAGATGTCGGTTTTTGTAATAAGTTAACGGTATGAGGTAACGAGTTTGGAATGATATGAAGTTGAAATAGATTTTAGGAATGAAAATGAGGAATTTGGGTGAGTAAAGACGAACACTTGTACAATAAGATAATTTTGTGCGAGTATTAATAAAGTGAGTATATATTAGGTCGTTGCCGGGTACCATTGTGCGCTTGCATAGAGATTGTTTGTGCTTTGCCTTATTTGAGATTGTGCGGTTGCTTTTGATTGCTGATTGAGGTGAGTTCTCGTAGCCCTATTTTTACTGTCTTTTCCGTTGGGGGAAAATGATACTCAAATGTGTTTTGAAATGTTTTGAATTGAACTGTGCGAAATGTGGTTTTGTTTTTGGGACAAGATATGTGCTTATGACTGCTATGTGAATATTATGTGTTGCATGATTGTTTGGATCGGATGGGTACGCCTACCCAGTATTTGTGTGATTATTGGAGCGGATGGGTACGCCTACCCTAGTTTGTGTATGGTCCTGCCCTAATTTAGTGCTCCAGCTGGTAGGCCCTTCAGGTGCGTAAGTGACATATGGTGATTGACTAGCGGGGATACTATGTCAAGGACAGTTTGCATAAATATTCACTGTCATATTGCACTATTGTCCACTGTTGAATTATTGACATAGCTTTTGGGTTTAAGGTCAAACCTACGAGCTCACCAACATTATTGTTGACGTTTTCGAGTATTATTTCCAGGTGTGTCTAATCTAAGGTATATGAATGGTATTGGAAGAGCAAAGATGTAACCCAAGGGAACTGGGTCGAGATGGGTTTTGATTATTTGGTTTTGTCAAGTTTTAACTTGTATAATTTATGTAAATCCAAGTTTCATTATTGAAAATTGTAAAGTGTATGATCTTGTATCTTGTGTGATGAATGGTATCGTCGCATCTCGTGTTTCCGCCACTGACGGGGTGTGACATATTAGTATCAAGAGCCAAGGTTATAGAGAATACCGTTTTTATAAAATAAAATAAAAAGCGCAACTATAACCAAAAAGTGAAGTCTATTTTTAGTAAAACCTCGAACATGGCGAAAGTCAAATGGCCCGAGCAGTTCATGGTATTTTTCCTAAATTACGCATAGCCTGATCAACTATGCTTAATTCATGAAGGACTATAAAATGATGGGGTTAGTTTTCTAAAGTTATGTTATGGGGAGGGAAGGGATGAGTGAGTAATGTGACCACTTGAAAATGATAGGATATAAAGTGATGAAAACACTTGTGAGTGTTGAGATTGAGATCATGTTGATTTTAAGACTGCCATGCTGCCTTAGTAGTAGTAGTGTGCGATGCCTTGAGAGCGTAAGTAAAATTGTCGCGGGTAGCGATGATTGATTGATTGATTGATGTTGGCCACGCTTGGCTTAGTGTAGTGCGTGTTGCCTTGAGAATTGTTAGCCTCAATTTATTGAGTCGAACAAGGAAGCTCGGTCACTCTACGATGGAGCTTCGGTCTCTAATTAGTTAACATTGTAATAGGATATTATCGGGAATCGGGCTCGATAGTGAATCTAATATTGTATATGTTTCGGGTTTAATCCCAAGCAAAACCCCTGAATATGTAGCTGCTTCAAGTTGCTGTGGGCAAGTGCTTTGGATTTAGAATCAATTACTTGATTATGGGTACAATTTCTTGCATACCAAAATCTTTATTGATAATAACAGTACTATATGCATAATTAAAAATCCTGTTTTTTATTCAAAAACAAAGCATATAGAGATCAGACATCATTTCATTAGAGATTGCAGTGAAAAGAAATTGATTCAAATGGTCAAAATCCATACTGACAAAAATGTTGCATATTTGCTTACAAAAGCTTTTGATGTAAGTAGATTTCAATATTTGATTGCTAGTATTGGAATGTTAAATATCTAAAATCTTTTATCTCTTTATTTATTTGATAGAGCTTTGTAATCAATTTAGTACTGTATATCACTGGGTCCATTTACAAGTTTTTGCTGTTAAGTATAATTAGTGCTGCTAGTTATACTTAATATTGCTAAGTTAATGCTGTTAGTTATACTTAATACTGTTGGTATAATTAACATTGTGATTTGGTGATAAAAAGAATTGAGAGAGTTGGTGAGACTAAAAACAGAAAGAGAGATGTGTAAAAACAGAAAGAGTGATTTTGTGAGTAAAAGAATTGAGAGATTTGGAGTTAAAATACCGAAAGAGAGTTGATTAAAAACAGAAGAAGAGAATTGTGAGTAAAAAGAATTGAGAGAACTTAAAAACAGACAGAGAGTTTTTGTGAGCTAAAATGTTAATTTGATGATGGAAAATCTGGTTAGAATAGAATTGGAGTTAATGTTGATGATTCAAAGATAATGCTGCTAGGCATAAACTTACCTGCTTAAACTAGTACTGCTTGCTGGGGGGAAAAGTTAATGCTGCTAAGCATAACTTACAACTTGCTTGTTGAACGAGTTAATGTTGTTAAGGGTAGTTCTAAATCACTTGATAAGGGTTTCATTCACTCATTTAATCAATTTCATTCAATCATATACTCTCTAATCATAAACCCTAACTCAATTTAATCATTTATCAACAAAACTCAACACAATGAAGACCCTACAGTTTGCTGATACTCATAATTTAGTCGCATTTTTGGCTAAACCCACTGAAAGTGAAGGGTTTGAGCAAATAGTGTATTTTCTTAATGCACACACTATCAACTATGCACTAACGGTTAATCCTACGATCTATACTTCATGCATTAAACAATTCTGGGCCACTGCAAAGGTAAAAACTATCAATGGGGAAGTACAGTTACAAGCCCTAGTGGATGGGAAGAAGATCATTGTTACTGAAGCATCTGTTTTTACATATGCTACCATTTTTGAAGAACTTACAAGGATGAGGTATGAAAAACTTTCACAAAAGCTTACATTCTATAAGGCATTCTTTTCCCCACAATGAAAATTCCTTAGTCATACTATTTTTCAATGCCTAAGTGCTAAGACTACTTCATGGAATGAATTTAGTAGCCTACGACTTCTGCAATTATCTGCCTAGCTACAAACCAAAAGTTCAACTTTTCAAAGTACATATTTGAAAGTATGGTGAAGAACTTGGATAATGCTGGTAAATTCTTTATGTATCTAAGGTTTGTGCAAGTATTTTTGGAGAAACAACTTGAAGGGATGTCAAGTCACAAGAGGATTTATGTTACACCCTCTCACACTAAGAAGATCTTTGGAAATATGAAAAGGGTAGGAAAAGGTTTTTCAGGAAGGGAAACACCTTTGTTTCCAATAATGGTGGTGCAAGATCAAGCTGAAATGGGTGAAGGTTCTGTAATACAAACTGATCCCCATCACACACGCACTATTATTCAACCATCAACATCTCAACCCCAAAAGAAACAAAGATCAAGAAAGCCAAAGAGAAAGGACAATGAGGTACCTTAGCCTAGTGGTCTTACAACTAATGTTGCAGTTGAGGCCGTCTATGAGGAGAGGGAGGACAGTTTGGAAAGGGCTGTGTAACACCCCCATTTTTATAATATAGCAGCGAAATCTAATCTGGGGTATTACTTCATGGAAACAACAATCATAATCATAGAAAACGACCCAAAAGAGACGTTTGTTCAAAAGATACGTTATCATTCATTTCAAATCAGAGTTTTACAAAGGCATGTCCCAAAATCTAGTTACATATAGTGTGGTCTAAGCTTATGGCACACAAACTGACTAGTGTATATATATACCCAAAATGATGTGACATATATATAAAGAGATAATGGCCCTCGGTGTAGGTAATTGCCATATACCTATGAAATTCAAATATAGTGTGTTTGGTTACCTATCTGGCTAACACAAACAGGATTCGTCAATCCCGATAGATCTATCAACAATATTCGCGTTCACCCGTAAGTGATTAATGGTCCATGATAATGAGGGACTTTTGGCATAATGTAACTTAGACAATAGCTGTAATAGTGTATTAGGATAGCATATAACTTGTAAAAACACTTGTATTCATGGTTTAAGCATGTATACATCTTTGAAAAGTAATCACATTGTTATAAGATAAACGAGTATGTAAAAGAGTTTGTAACAAGCATGTATCCCCCTCGCGGGTTTATAAAACATGTAAATAAGTAAAGGCGAGGTTATGAACTTCACCTGATAGGTAGATGTAATATATATTCCAAAATGAAAGCTGACGACCTTATCACAATCTTAATCGGGGAATGTTGATATAGTAAAATGATAGTAAACAGCCACGTCACGCAACCTGAGTAAATATGTTGAGTCTTAGGAAGATTGTACTCTAGAACTTTAGTTTTAAGAGTTATGAGTTTGATTGAAGAGTTTGGAATTAATGTATCACCGTTCGGGCCATCATAATTCAGAAGTCATTCAGTAAACGTTTGAGGAGATAGGGCACTTTAAATCGTAAACCCAACAACTCAGTCAGAACGTAATACCAAGATGAAACCTCTTAATATGAAGCTCCCTAGTATTGTGATACGATATAATCAGTTTTAAGCGTTTTGATCAATATCTGGAAATGTTAAGCACGGGAAGCGTTAATTAAAGTTATGTCTTGTAAGGTTTTAAACATGATTTTAAACTTTTTCAAAATGTTACATTTTAGACACCCTTTAGTTGAAAAAGTGCAGAATTACCCTTGGTGAAGTATTACACTTTTACGTACTTTGGTCCTACAAACTGTTAAAAGATATACCAAGTAAACCTTGCACTTTGAAAAGTGATATAATAGACCCCTATAGTTATAACTTTGATAAAATGACATATTCAGCCCTTCTAGTTATTAATTTCAGAAAGTTACGATATATACCCCTTGCATGGATAATATTTATAAAACATGTCCAAATTGCCATGCAAGCATATTTTAACATTTCAATAAACATTTATAAGTTATAATAAACTAAAATATGAAGATTTAATGCAACGCAAGTTTAAAATAACGATTCGTTAAGCTAGGAAGCAAAACGGGTCAAATTAGGATTTTCAAAACGTAAACGCATGGGTTTTAAGTTCAAATTCCTTCATTAATCAATAAAGTGCTTATTTTAACATTATTTAAGCATGCTAGGATAGATTATAACAATATTTAATCATTATAACATTTAGTTTTAAGAAAAACGCGAAATTAGGGTTTCGGGTGTACGGTTTTGGATCAAAATGGAAAATGAACATGAATTGAGTTATGAAACTTTAACAAGAGTATATTTAGGATCATATGAACATTATAAGGGTGTAGTAGAAGAAGTAGAACATTCAAAACCTGGGTTTGAGCTTCAAGGAGAAAAAATGGTGGAAACGGGTCATTTCGGGTAGTATTTCCACTCGTACGCCTTGTATCTTGTTCTCGGGGCTTCAAATCTTCAAAGCTTTGCTTGAATGATCTTCCTATATGATCCTAGGATCATATGGAGCAGATAATGTTTGCTCAATTGGGTTATAGAAAGAATAACTGGGGGATGAGTTATAATGAAGTATATGTGTTCCTATTTATAGTAATTTTGGAACTTGGTGACTAAGGATGCTAAGAGACCAGGTGAGGACACATGTGGGGTGATATGGAGAGTATAGGGGCTGAGTAAGGAAGGCTATGGTGTAAGGTGGAAGCTTATGAAGGTTGTTTTGGGTGTAGTGGTGGCCGCGGCTAAAGTAGGCCAACAAGGCCATCATGTGGCTTCATTTGAGAACCAAAAATGGTCATAGCAATTGGTGGGAAGCTGCTTGAGGAGTCTATAAAGAGGTGTCACATAAGAATTTTGACTGGAATGGTTAAAATGTGGTCAAAATTGATAGTAGAGGTTCGGCTATTTTGGGGTTCGACTAGGTTTCACAGAAGTTTTCAAGCTTTTTATTATCTGGTTAGGACATGTAGGAGGTCTAGAGGGTAATGAGGAGGGGCTATAGGATGTTTTGTTTAAGCTAGAAACTAGCTTTGATGAGTTGTTTATCCCTTTGCATGCCGCGGCTAGGAATGAAGAAACAAGGAACCATGTGATCAATTTTATACAATATATGATGAAGATATTTGATGAGAGGTGCTTGTAAGCAGCTAGGGAGGTAAGGAGCTTGTCATTGAGGTGCTTGGTTGCAAGAAAAACTTTCAAAATCGGTCACTTTGCAAAGGTTATGAGTTTCGGGTACATTAGGGTTCAATTAGGGTTTTCAAGCTTGGATTTCGTATATACTTGATTAAGAATGATAGGTTACTGATCCTAAGACTTATATTAAGGATTATAATCAAAATTTGATAGGTGGTTTGGGTTAAAATGGGTAGAAAATGAGTAAACGGGTCAAAAGTTACATTTAGTGCACAATTAGGGTTTCTTGGATTCGATTTGTATCTAGCTGAAGTCAATTGATGAAATGATAATGGAATATGATTGAGAATGTTTTAAATTAAGTTATTACAACTTATTTGAGTGTTGGTTTGGGTTTACAATGGATAAAAATCAAGAAACGAGTCATGGTTTAGAAACTAGCTTGGTTTTAGGGTTTAGGGTTTGGAATTAGGGTTTTGAGTACAAAATGATGTATGAAAGCTTATGAATAGAATAATTAGGGTTTACACATTGTATAATGAGTGTAGTGTCTTGTACACAAGTGATGGTGAAGAAATTAGAATGAAAACAGAGGTAAAACGGCTATTTTAGAGATCATGCTTAATGAATTGTACATTGTGCTTTTAAGGACTTGTACTTTGACTTGGAGGGAGTTTATATTTCAAATGAGATGTTATATTACTTGTACATATTATTTAGTAGCTTTTACATTCACTTTAGATATTAACCTTTCATGGAATTTGTTTTTTAACCCTTCAGTGGAATTTAGGTTTAGAGGTTATACGATAACGGTTTAAAGCCGTTTATGAATATAACGTTGTGAATGGTAACGTTTTTATAGGAATAATGTACTTTGTAATAAGGATATGATGATATAGACTTGACATATTGTGATGTTTACTTGACATATATTAAAGACAGATGGCCAAAGATAGTTGCTGAGCTTTCTACTTTAAGTTAGTGCCAAGTTACCTGAGATATTGACAATGCAAGTAATGTAATAAAGCAAAAAATTTCCCCGTACAATTATGATAATTGAAAAATAGGTTTTGAATTTGATGAAAATTCTTGGGTTGTTATAGTCTCCACCCCTTACAGAAATCTCGTCTTGAGATTTAGTTGAAATTTGTAGTGATATTATTTAGGAATAGATGTAGGTACTGGGCATGAATTTGTTTTTTATGTTAGGTTAATCAAGGTCACAAGTCCACATGTGTGATGCATTTATAATTATGTTGCGCACCATAATTATAATTACCTCCTTTCACACGTCTACTTATTTTCAAGACCACACCTTTTGATGACAGCCAATAGAATTTATCTAGATCCTGATAGAACCTGGGTGGGTGGAATACTTCGATTTACGGAACCTGTGGGTTATGGGCCTACCACGCTTCTGCTGCACTACTGTGATCGTAAAGAATCGTTATTCATTAACCTTTAAAAGTCAACATCGAATAAGAATGCTATCACAAGTCTTTGTCAAAATTTTCATACCTAGTGGTATTGAAATCATTTGACATTGTATAGATTCTTGTATGTTTCCTTGTTATTATGTTGCAGAATATAACAGAGAATTTTAGAATACGGAGATCATGGAATGAGTGATGTCAAGGAATGATTATGAATTTGTAAGAGAGTTGCTAATCACGTGAGATACAGATTTTGAAATGAACAGATGATGAAGGTAATAATATCACATGATACTCGTTTATGTGCTTTTATATGCGTTCAATCCGTATATAAGGATATCGCATGTAGCTTAACAAGATCACGGATAGTTATCGTATAGTAATTTATATTGGTGGAATTAATAGGATCACAAATAAAGTCCTGCTATATCTGTGTACTAGGATATCGCTGTAGCTTACTAGATTATCGATATGCCTTTAGTTTAGTGAACAAGTTGATAGCAGCGTGACTAGAATGATTCTAACAAATAACATTCCAATTCCCTTGGCTTAGTTTGGACAGTGAACTACCACTTATATAAATTACTGTAAGCAGTAAGTTAGTAAAGTCTCGATGAGCTAGAATCCAATAAGATCACCATTATTGCTTTCTAAGATAGATTATAATAAATAAAAAGGATACTTTATGCGGATGCGTTTAATTATGACAGAGTTCGTCGTTTCTAGGGTAACGGAAGAAGTAACGCTAAGCTTAAGAATGATATGGCCTTGAGATAAGTAATCATCTGCATAATAAACAACATGCATTTTAATTGGATATAGAATATGGTTAAATACCCTTTCCATTAACATGGACTTCACCGCATCTTTATATTCTGTCTATCGCCTTGTGTGTGTTAATTGTCATCAAAACCTTAGGTTAGATACCCAAAACTGTGCCAGTCTCTCAGGCTGAAAACCCCCCCTTTTGTAATAGTTTTAGGTTTAACTTAGATAACTAAAATACTGATAGATTAGATATTAACGCTCTCGCTCTTAGTGATCGACACCCTACTTACCAACGAAGCTACATCTTGACCGGGTACGCTGCCCGTTAAAGTGTTGTTTTTAGGTATAGTCGGCATAAAATAAATAGTAAAACTTGATAACAAATAATACCTACACACAACGGCACATCACTATCTTACCCCTAATATGGTTGATCCCTCTTAAGGTATTTTAATTGCATGTAATATACTCTTAGGGGCCTTGTAATAGTCTTCATACTACCTTACTTGTGCGTTTCCTTAACGGAATATTACGTAGATGGCGGGTTCGTGTAATTCGTTCATGACTTAGAAAATACTTACACGGATCATCACAAGTGTGACAAAGCAACAAGATTAGAAGAAGCAAACTAAGGAGTAATGCATGATTAAGTAAATACATTCGTTTACCATATAAGTTACCACCAAAGTAGTTTAGATATTAATTAGTTTAATTAGTTAAAACCAAACCAACCTCTCAATCGATGATATTTACCTGCTTTTATAAAAATATAAAAATACAAAAATACTAAAAGAATCTTCTCTCAACCCCGTAGACCTTTGTTAGAGTTAGATTCTGTTCGAGCCTTTCCAACCTATTCTCCTAGAGAACGATAACAACCCCCTAGTCTTGCATATACTACACTGCAATAATAAGGTGCACTGCCTAGGGAGTTGTAAAACTCTTTGCGAGCTTACAAGACCTGCATCGATAAACTTGACCAAGATATAGCTCAGGAGACAAAGAACTAAGAATCCAACCAAGAACAATAGCATTGCATCTTTCCCATTGCTGAGCAAGAACAACACTAGTAACAGGTTTCACACAAGTAGCATCAACAAAGCCAATTTTATTTTTACCAGTTAAAGCAATTTCCATAGCAATGAGCAAGTAGTGGACCACATCTTATAATTCTCAGTACCAGGCAGTTTAAAACCAATAATAAGGACATTAGAATGATCATTATTTTGCAAGAATAAAGGATTTCCATCATCCAAAGCATTCATCAAGACCTCAGCCATAATGCAAGATAAACAAGCAATAACAACTAAACTAGATAAGAAGCACAAAAACCAGCAAAGACATAATATAATATAAGGGACAGCATAAAAAACCAGCCAAAAACATAACCAGAAACGATAAGGGATGTGAATAGCTAGATCCAGGCCTATGACATCCTTGCCACTCAAAGTGGTAGTAGGAATAGAGAACCAGACATAAGAACATATACCAGAACACTGAAGAGTCTCCCTATTTTTGTATCTTGCTTCCTCACGCCAGCGGCACAAAGCATATATAAAGAGACAAACAAAGACACTAGAGAGAGAAGAGAGGTGTTACAGAGCTCTCAAACAGCAATAACAGCAGCGAAAGACAAAGACCCCCTTTCTTCTTGATTCACTTAGTCAAGAAGAAAGGAAGAACCCCAGAATCACAATCCAATCACTCAGAATTAAAACCCCTAAATTATAGAATTAGGGTTTTACTGAAAAAACCCTAATTGAACAATCGGAGCACGAAACCACCACCAATCAGTAATTAAACCACCAAGATTGAAGATCCACCCACCAGAAAGCCAAATCCGACAACCGAATCAAGAACCCCTAAATTGATCAAACCCTAATTTTTAACAGATCAAGAACCAAACAATCAAGGTGATTGATGGCTCTAATACTATGCTAAAACTATAAAGATCAAATCTCACAATCAAACAACACCAATAAAATAAGATGATAAGTCCATAAATGTGTGCTTATCTACAAATACAAAAGACAAGAGTTATTCCCCATCAATGGATGAAACTCAAAGCTATACACAACTCACAGTATAAAGATCCTCACTACAACACTCAACCTAACTGAATACAATACCAAGACTAATTGATCAAGATGATCAAGACTACACCAATAAACCAGACTTTAAATGAGAGAGATAAACGAACCGAAAGAGATGTATGATAATGAAAGTTAACCCTAGATACATCTTTATTCCAGCTTATATAGGCAGCAAGAATTCCTTATTTACACCATCAGCCCCTGCATAATGTAACATAAAAAAACTAGACAAAAGGTTATAAGATATAATAAATGACATACAAACCCGCAAGAATGAGATTGACAAAGTCAAACACATATTGCAAACACTAGGGTTAGATATTAGGAAAAGACTCAGTCACCCATTGTATTTTACTGTTCAATATAGCTCGTAGTTTAATAGGTAAAACGTATGACTTTCAGGTATTGAACCGGGTTACTATTACCGGATGTATTGGAAGAAACTATAAATACATAGACTTATATACTGTGGGAATGTGTAAGCTCCTATTCATTTTTAAACATCTTTAGTTTGTTTATTAGTTACTCTCTAACCATCTCTCTCTTCTCTAACTGTGTCTCTTCTCTAGATTCTCTAGATCTATACATGTTTGTGTGAATACGGACGAACTCCCACCCCCCCCCTTGGCAACGACAGAGGGTGTGGATTTGAGGTTGATTCTATTGGTTAAACTAGATCAAATTCTATCCTTATTTTTGAAGGAAATAAGCCCTTGCAGATAAAGCTTGAGAGATGGGCATATTTTGTTGAGAGAGATAGATATTGGAGTTTTTTTTTTTTTTTTTATTTAGTGATGTTTTACATGTTAAACGATGTATTAAGTTGCATCAGCACTACTGATATATCTAAGCCTCAAGTTCGATTAATAATGCTTATTAGGTTTGTGTTGTTCGTGGAGGTTTGCTTCTTTCTTGATGAACCGCGATCATAGAAGTTTAGAGAATGATTAGGCTTATAATGGTTTGTAAGTATTGATGATATTTTAGCTTGTCTGTGGTAAATAAGCATATTATGGGCTTATTTTGGCTAGATTCAAGTTTTGAATGGAGAGAGAGAGAGATATTAAATGTTATTCTTGCCGGCGTTAGAGATATATATAGATAGGACAGATTCCGGTTTTAGGAAAAGTAAGGGCGAGTGCTACATGTCCGCGCGAGTTGAGATAATAGGTTTAGCAGCGTTATTGCTTATTTTAATTCGGTGGCGAGTTTGCTAAAACGGCTAGTTGCTAAAAACGGCGAGTTGCTAAAACAGCGGGAGTGCTAAACGGGAGTTGCTATATAAACAGGACGATGTTGCTAATAAAGCGGAGTTGCTAAAACGGCGAGTGCTTTGAACGGTAGAGACACAGACACAAAACGGCGATTTTGCTCCCCCAACGGCGTGGTTGTCAATTTAAAAAGGTAAGGCGGTATGCATTATTTTAATCACGGCGGGTTGTCAATTTCGCAGCGGTTTGCTTATTATAATAATTCCGGCGAGTTAACCATATTAGATGAGCGTTGATTAAACAGATAAGATTTATCATACCCCCGTACGGTTTGTAACACCCTTGGCGGCGTGCAGAAGAAAAGAAAAAAAAAATATAACATTTGGCTTCCTTACACTGCCCCCGCCCCTCACACAACAATAATAACGCCCTTACCGGTCAATTAATCACACCCAACTCTATAAATTTTTGTAACGGTAAAAATTTGTTAGATAAAATTCAAAATCTATTTTTGGGGAAAAAATTAAAAAAATTAATTTTTCAATTGCTTTTTTAGCTAATTATTACTATATAGTTTAAATTTTAGTAATGGTAAATTTTGTGTTTGGTCAAAATTCAAATATATTAAAGGCCCAATCCCACACGACCTAAACATGATAAAAACGCGACACGCTCTCGCATCTCTCTACTCAACCCTCAACCTCTACCCCCATATATAACGATTAGAGAATATCCGGTTTTAAATATTTGTATATAAAAATTATTATCGGTTATGATATAGAGGAACTTGTAAAATCCGTGAATGTTAATTGGCATTTAAAAACCACAACATCATCACATAGAAAGCCACGCGCTCTCGCTCGCACACGCGCTACTTTTATTTCACACATCGAATCAATGGAATCTCTAATTCTAATTGATAGAAGAGAGAGAGCTTCACTGACGCAAACTACAGGGAGAGTAGTTAGCAACAAAAGGCATCCATCTGCATGATCCATGTATGAACCCCTGCTAGAGAGAAAATATAGAGCATGATCCTCATATCTCCTTAATTCGCTTATGCTGTTGATGCATTTTAAAACCAACATTTCGCTCATTCTTTGGTGAAGAGGCATTCTCGATCTCGCTGACGCATATCGAAGATTGTTTCATAATTGGATGTTAAGAGATAGAGTAACTTAGAAAGATGAGAATCTTCAGTTTTTGTTTTTCTTCTTATTCTCGTTGTTTCAAGTGATTATTCTGGGCTGTTTTTGGGGTTAATGCAAAGACTTGTCTTCCAAGCACTCTACGGACCCAGTTCAAGGAATTTCTTTCCTCAAATGTGGTAATGCAACGGATCTTCTGAATCAGGTTGCAACTGGACTTCAAAGACTTCACGCGCTGTGACCTAGTGCGTACAGACGTGAGTTACTCGAGAAATCTGGATACACTTGAATCAAGTATTTCCATAGAGTTGTAAATACATATTGGGGGTGTATTAGCATGAAAGAATATAACTTAATGCACTAAAGGAGTATATGGAAGTCAGATGCATGTGAAATACTTCAATGAGATCAAAATTAGGTCAGTATTAAGATGCGGTCTCAAAGCTATTCAGATAATCCAGTTCAGCAATGGATGACAGCTTGATTGTATCAAAAAGCAGTTTGATAGAGCCTGAAACAACAATGCATTCAGAAATCAGAGATTGAAACTCAGATGCAAAGGCAAGAGGAAAAGGTCAATATGCGTGAAGCAGTTGATGCTGGGTTGGTTGTCACAGAAAGCAGTGGGACAAATCCCGACAAGCAGGATACAAGTAGCAGTTCAGGGAATTATACCACACAAGCTGTGGATGCAGATATCAGACCAGTAAATGACGAATAGCCATTTGCTGAGGTACAATTGACTGCTCTACATAATATCCTTGCTAATGAACAACAGCATACTGAGCAATTGAAGACACAATCTGTTGGAAACTATTGATAGCAATACCACTCTACTTCAACAAATATGTGTTATAGGGGAGGAGAGATTGACCAGGATGCCCTTTGCTTAAACTGAGCTTCTCAAAATGAAAGATATGGTTGATAAGGAAAATTACAATGAAAACTTTCAAAACGATTTTTTACAACTGGAAAAACATTGTATTTCACTTGAAATACAAATTCAACAAAAGGAAGAAAGTTTTCAAAGTAACAAACCATGTAAGAATCAGGAATTTCCTGAATTTCGTGAATTTTTTGTGATTAATGATTTGAAAGCTCAGCTACTGGCCAGAACCACACTAATTTGCAACTTGAAGAAACAAATTAAAAGTGTGAAGGAAACAAGTAATGAAGCAAAGTAAAAAATAACCTCAATGTATTGAAACTATTAACATGAATTAGAACACAGTGTGGCTAATTTACTTGCAGCAAATGAGAAACTACATAAAAAAATGAGCATTGAAACAGGACTTACAAAGAACTTTTTGGATTCATTAAAAGGAATCGCATACAGAATAAAGACAACAGTGAATCTTTAATTTCTCAAATTAATCAAAAGTCTGTCGAAAATGCTGATTTAAAAGCTCAGATTCAGGAAAAGGTTTTTGCAAATGCGGCATTAAATAATGAACTTAGAAAGTTAAAAGGAAATATAGTAGATTCTAAGTTTACCAAAGCATCAATCTTGGGGAAACGCCTTTACAAACCATCTAGAACCATTTAGTTGTATAGAACAACGATTGCGTTTACGTCTGAACTACATAGATTTCAAAACCACGGTTTGCTCCCAAGTTGATGTGAAAAACGATTTGCCAAAACCAGTCACTCCTCATTATTTGCCTTAAAGTTAGAAAATCTGCTGGGGGGGGGTTGCAAAACCTCATCAGGTGAATGCACCTAATACTCTACGGAATAGTAATAAAGAATCGTATGGATTCTAATATATGGGTCATGCGTACTACTAGAGGAGGCTAGGAAAATGACACAAGACAAAACCAGGATTCCTAATCATAGGGATATGGCCTCTACTAGAGCACACTGCACTCCTAATGCTTGTACACCAAAACTTAGAAACATATATAGGAGTTCTCCTGTATCTAAGTGTAGTGGTGGAATGTCAAATGGTGAGCCTCTAGTAGATCACTCTAGGAATTCTAGTTTCTTCTTGGACTCCAAAAAATTTATTTGTTCGATTTGTCCATAAAATATATCTTTAATTACAAAATCATGATGATTGTATTCAAAGGATCCTGAATAAGGTGATTCTCGTGCTAAAGTTAGGTCCCCCAAGATCAGAAACAACATCCCGTTGAACCAAAGAACCTCACTCATAAACCTGGTAGGCAGAATGTGTTAGGACAAAGGTTTTCTTCATAAGTCCTCCGTTGTGCATGAGAAACCACACACTCCTAGATCTTGTCTTAGGTGGAAACCAACGGGTAGAATTTTCAAGACTGTTAGTCTTAGGTGGATACCTACTGGAAAGGTGTTCATAGATAGCACAAAACACCCAAGTTGAACAGTGAACTCAAATGGTTCAAATGGATATCACTAACATTATGAATGAATCAAACTCTTTATGTTAGTGCAGGTACTTCTAACTCAATTTCAGGTACATTCTGTCAATACTTTTATGGAAAGACTCGGAGTTTGGTACCAAAAAGGACTGATTATCTCATATGTCAGGAGTTCAAGGAATTCAAATCTGATGAACATGCTTCAAATGATGTCTGTTCACATCAGTTCAGGCCTCGTTCTTCATCTTGATGACGTTTGGACAAAACAGTTCAAGCCTCGTTCTTCATCAAATGATGTCTGTTCACATCAGTTCAGGCCTCGTTCTTCATCTTGATGTCGTTTGGACAAAACAGTTCAAGCCTCGTTCTTCATCAAAAGATGTTTGGATAAACCGGTTCAAACCTCGTTCCTTAATGTCAAATCTGTTGGCATCTGTTCCTTAAAGTAAAGAAAGGTGTACGCCTTCAGAGAAAAGGAAAGTGTACGTTGTCAACTGCATTTATCCTTGACAACGAAAAGAGAAATCTTTTCGGTCATGAGCTAATATAACAAAACATTCCAAGTTTTGAGCTCATGGTAATGGCTTGTAATCAAATGTTAGATTGCAACCCCATCTTCAGATAAAAGGAAAATGTACGTGTTAGTGCATTTATCCTTAATAACGAAAAGAGAAATCTTTTCGGTCTTGAGCTACTTTCGAAACATCATTTTTGTTGCTCAAGTTGATGGCTTTGTATTCTTTTGTACGAAACCAGTTTTTAAAGAAAGGAGAGTGTAGCTTCAGTGCGCTTTGATCTTCAAAAGAAGAGAACTCTTCTTGTTTTTGACCGTTCACATTAACAAGCTTCATATTTTCCCTGCTAGTTTGTTAGTTAAGTGGACCAAACGTACATTAGCTGGTAATTTAATTCACTAGATTCAAAAATGGCACACCAAAAAAAAAAAAACCAAAGCGCATATGCAATTTTTAAGGGGAGAAATTGTGAATTGAAATGTGATTAAAAATGTTTATCTTGGTTTTGAATGTGTTAAAATGGTCAAATGTGAAAGTGTAGGGTGTTAAATCTGTAAGGTGTTAAATCTGTCTGCTAGGAGATTAAGATAATCTAAAATGCCTTGGATCTTGCTTAATGTTAGATAGCGGTTGCATATTCTTGATGGCGGAATGTTAACCTACTGCATGGCGGTTTGGTGATCTGTTGGGCAGCGTCTTAGGCTAATTGTCCATGTCTTGGCCCAATAAGCCCAATAAACCTCTTAGGCCTATTCCAAAGGACCATTTGTCTTGTTGACTCTCATACAGGCTTAGTTAACTTGTCATTGAGCCTATCAGATAATCTCTAGACCATCGACCAAGGTTGACCAATGTTGACTTAACCCAATGTCCAGTGACTCTAATGTGGAATATCTTCGTGCTAATCTGAATATCAAGGGCATGTCAAACTCAAGGCGAACATCTTTATCTAACGTTGATTATATGCTATGTTTGTCTATCTTTTGTGATATTCTTTAACAGATACGATGGCAGAAGAGAATATTCCTGCACCTGAACCTACAAGATGAAGTTGAAAAGATCCTTCATTGCTCAGAACAGTTACAGATTGGAAAAAGGGAAACTTTTAAGATTAAAGACGTTGCAGAAGATTCCTATCTTCCACATTTCAGTTGTTATTTCAAGAACAAAACTTCGTTTAGGGCATTCACTGCATAAGCGGAATTCCTTTATCTACATTCAGCTGTTCTGGAATACTCTGACTCATGATGCAAAGATGGGGTTTATAGCTTTCAAACTTGATGAAAAATGTTTTACTCTGAGTGCTGATCTTTTTCGGAAGGCCTTAGAGATCACTCCTGCATGACAACATGTCCCGTAAACCAGACTTAGCTTTGAATTAGGTATATCTATCAGCTTAATGAAGATGAAGAAGAAGCTGTTGCAAAAAGAAGTTCATGCTAATCATGCAAGAATTGTGTCTGGACCTGACCCAGAGCCCATGTCAGAAGACAAACTGGATCAAACTCTGGAAAATTACATGTGTCTCTTGCTGGACCAAACCCTGAGCACATGGATGATGAATTCCTCGGGACAGCCTACCCAAAGGTTCATGAAAACCTGAAGCTCATAACAGAACGAAAGTGTCATCGAAGAAATCCCAGAAAGTCATTCTGTTCTATGTCTTCCATGAAAAAATCTCGATGGACACTATATAACTTTAGGATCAATTTCTTTTGACAAACCACCGAAGATGATTCAGGTGTAATCTAAAGTTTTAGTGGAGTCTTGATTCCACCGTTGACCTGATCCTAGTCTCCAGACAGTAACATCAACTCCTCCAGAATTGCTCCCTTCTAGAGGTCTCATCTATAAGACGTCGTCACTGTCTCTCCTCACCAATCAACACGGAAGCTACAACAATCACTACATCTCTCCCTGAAATCACTCCATTCATCGCCCTTCAGCTAAGAGTGGCAAGATTGGAGCAAGAGATGTCTGAAGTAAAGAAGACTGATCACTCTGCTGATGTTTTGGCTTCAATTAAATCCCAGTTCCTTATGGTTTGTTGATGAAATATCTAGGGTGACAAAATACTGATGATGCTCTCATAAGATTCTTGAATGACACACTGCAGATTTATCGAGAAACATACTCTTTGCTGCCTGAGCCAGAGTCCATCAAGAATCAGAATCTGAAAAGAGTCCATAGGAGATTATCAGAATCAAATGGGGAAAACAGGGTGAGGAGAAACCAAGATTCAAATACTCCATCAGGTCAACAGGACAAAGTGGCTCTTAAAGAATTTGATCTAAGAGTGCTCTCTTCAAACAAATGAATATGACAGGACTGCAAACAGAAATCCTGCCAATACCAATCTTATCATGATTTATGGAAGCTTAATAGAGATTGAAGATTGCCAAGGATAAGGAGTTAACAGTCAAGGTTAAAGACCACAAGAGAAGATGATAGTGATGATGATGAAGGGACGATGATGATGATGAAGGCCTTCAGCTGGATCATAACCAGGGGTAGGTCAGCAAGAGAAAAGCCTGAATCTGCCGCTTCTGGGTCAGGCTCAACTCCACCCGAAAGATGATGACCAAAAGTTTAAAGAAAACCCGGGCAGTCTGATGCATCTGTTCCATAACAACATCCAGGCCTCTTACTCAACTAGATGCAGATCATGACAAAGGATGATGTGTTAATCTACTGATGGCATATGCTTCCAAAACATACATCCAGATCACTGCACAAGTTGATGATATGCTGAATCTGAACCGAGCCCCACACAAAGAGACTTGTTTGGTATTGCTTTCTGAGATTCCTTTTTTGTGACAAAGAAGAGGTCTTTAATTCTTAAGAAGCTTAAGGGTATTCAAACGTTACTCCTGTTGAACAAAGGGCTGCGACATAATGAAAGCTTCAAGGAAAGCAAGGAAAATGAGCAAGAGATAACCTAGAACTGGAGGCTCAAATGAAGGAAACTGGTCAACATATAGGGGTTCCAGATGAGTCCACGGTCATATCTAGAGTCAAGTGAAGGAACTGGGATCCAAGCCAGGGGGTCCTGATGTGGAAAAGCAATTCTTTAGTGGAAGCATTGTGGTCAGTGAAATTTTTGGACAGGAGATGATAATGTTTTTTTTTTGTGGAAGATAATGAGGAAACTAAGCCTGATCTGAAGAATTATATAATAAAAGATGAACCAGAAAAATACTATGGAACACCGAAGTTGAATACATGGTCATTTTCCTATCAATAAGTTTCTTGCTCTGTTTCCTTTCGGATAATTCAGAATCATCGATCTCTCATCTCTAAACCTGTATCTCCTCCTGTCAAGAATCATTCAATTACAAACTTTTCACCTACCAACAATGACAGGAAACCTTCAATAAAACATCTTCACATCTTTGGTTGCACTTGCTACATAACTAGAGATGGGGAAAATCTGGATAAGATGAAAGAAAAAGGGGATCCATGTGTCATGGTGGGATATTCTACTCAGTCGAAGGGATATCGTGTTTACAACAAGAGAACACGCTTAATAGTTGAGTCCATTCATATCAAGTTTGATGAAATCAAAGAAATGATGTCTGATCACAACAGTTCAGACCTCGCACCACAACGACAAGAGATGTCTGTTGAAAATGTCTCTTCAGGCCTCGTTCCTCAAGGACAAAAGGCGTCAGATTATGACAACTCTGACCCCGTGCCTCCAAGACAAAATGTTGTTCCTACAGCAGAAAAGACAGATTCGTCACAACAAGGGTTAGAATTTCTCTTCAGTCCTTTACTAGAAGAATATTACAATCCAACACACGGTCTAGCTGAGGAAAACAACAATGATCAAGCACCGAATGCATCATTTCAAGAAGCTGAATTTATCAATCCTTTTTGTACACGGGTTCAAGAAATTGGTGAGTCTTCCTCACGCAACATTAATAATGACGATGAGCATTCATTTCAACCACAAAGTCATGATTACCGATGGACCAAAGATCATCCATTAGAACAAGTTCGTGGAGATCCAACCATGCCAGTACAAACAAGACGACAGCTTACGACAGATCCTGAAATGTGTATGTTCGCGCTCACGGTGAGTATTGTTGAACCGAAGAACATTAAGGAGGCAATGGCTGATTCTGCATGGATCGAAGCAATGTAGGATGAACTTCATCAGTTCGACAGACTAAAAGTCTGGGAACTAGTCGACAAACCATTTGGCAAGATGATTATAAAGCTAAAGTGGTTATGGAAGAACAAGAAGGATGAAGATCAGACTGTAATTCGCAATAAAGCACGACTTGTAGCTAAAGGTTATGCTCAGGAAGAGGGTATTGATTTTGAAGAATCATTTGCACCAGTTGCTCGCTTGGAAGCAGTTTGGATTTTCATTGCCTACGCAGCACACAAGTCTTTTCCAATCTATCAGATGGACGTGAAAATGGCATTTCTTAATGGTCCACTGAAGGAGGAGGTTTATGTTGCTCAGCCAGAAGGGTTCGTTGATCCAGATCATCCAGAAAAAGTCTACCTTCTGAGGAAAGCTTTGTATGGATTAAAGCAAGCTCCAAGAGCCTGGTACGATGAACTATCAAACTTCCTGATGTCCAAAGGCTTTACTAAAGGTACAATTGACCCAACTTTATTCAAGATAAAATACGGGGAGGATATTCTACTATAATCTACTAGTGCAGAATTTAACGGTTGATGACATAATTTTTAGGTCTACAAACCCTAAATATTCAAAAAGATTTGAAAAGTTAATGCATAGTAGATTGTGCAGATTTACGTTGATGACATAATTTTTGGGTCTACAAACCCTAAATATTCAAAAAGATTTGAAAAGTTAATGCACAGTAGATTTGAAATGTCCTTAATGGGGGAGATGAAATTCTTTTTAGGACTTCAGATCCACTAGTCCCCAAAAGGTATTTTTATCAATCAGGCCAAGTACGCTTTAGAAATTCTGAAAAAGCATAATATGGACAATTGTCACTCCATTGGTACATCATTGGCTATAAAACCCAAACTAGATGTATATTTGAGTGGAGAACCCGTAGACCAATCTGATTATCATAGTAAAATCTGGTCACTCATGTACTTGACATCTAGTAGACAAGACTTAGTGCAAGCAGTATGCTATTGTGCACGTTATTAAGCACGACCAACTCAAAAGCACCTCAAGGAGGTTAAAAGAATCTTTAAATACCTAAAGGCTACCATTAACATGGGACTCTGGTATCCAAAGGATTCTGGCTTTGAACTAACAGCATTTTCAGACACTGATCATGCCGGATGCATTGATACTCAAAAAAGCACTTCTGGAGGCATACAGTTCCTTGGTGATAAGCTAGTAAGTTGGATGTCAAAGAAACAAAACTGCACTACAATGTCTTCAGCAGAGGCAGAGTATGTGGCGTTATCTGCAAGTTGTGCTCAAGTAATGTGGAGGAGGTCACAATTAACGATTATGCTTCAACTACATCAAAATACTTTGACTGCTGATACTCTCAGTCAGCAATAGCAATATCATGCAAACCCCGTACAGCATTCGGACAGAAACAAAGCACATCTTATCGTTTCTTTTCATAAAGGAAACAGGTTGAAAATGTATAATTGAATTAGATTTGTCAGAATTGAATACCACATTAGCTGACTGGTTTACGAAAGCCCTTTTTGAGGATCGGTTAAGTATCTTGTCAGAAGGTATTGGTATGAGATGTTTGACTTCTAGCTGACTGGGGTTTTGAAAATGAGACTGCTTGATATCTCATACTATAATACACAAATGTAACATATTTTTTATTCCTGTGAAACGCAAAATACAAAAATATCAAACTTCAAAAAGGAAAAAACAAATCAGAAAAAATTTCCAAAAAAGATTCTTCTCGCGTGTCTCTTGGATCAATAACATTTTACTGCTTAGAAATTGTCGATGAACATTGACTCGGGTGTGTAATAAAGTTCGGAGCGAGAGTTGCGAATAGTTTTCATAAACATGTATTTCTTAATTTTCTAAATGGCTTATGTGCAAATATATAGTACATAACCGGTCTTCATACTAAAGTAGGTTTATAATTTCCTCACAACGAGAAAATTAACGTGTTCCGGTCTCTTGGAGCTATTCTTACAAGACATTCATGATTTTTTAGCTCAAGACCAAATAGGATAATGTAGTATACAGTGCCGCTTACCCTCTAGCGTTAGAAAGATGTCTCTAAATTTGGTTTTTCACAAAAAAAAAAAGTTGAAATCACAACTTTTCAGAATTTTCGATGCCACAATTCATATTCTTTTCAAAAAATTATGGTTTCAACACTCCAACCCTCACAATGTTTGCAAAAGAACAACAATTTCTTAATTGGTCCTCTTTTGAGGCGGGGTTTTTTCGAAAAACAAAGTTTTAATGCTTCATTGGATTACATCAACAACGACAAATCAAAATGTTCACAAACATTCTCGCTGATAATATTTTCTTCCCACGGACATTTTCATGACATACTTTTAATCACAAGGTATTTCTAAAACTAAGTGTTTATTATTTTAAAAATAAGTGGATGAAAAAGTATTAAAATATGATACCTATTTTCTCAATGTACTGAAAGTGAGAAAAGGTTTTTATGGTTTTATCTTATACCCAAACAACATCTTAAATTCACGATGTTCTGAAGTCTATAAGGTGGGTTAAGGTTAGGAATCCATCCTAATGATCCAACAGTAACCGGTGGATCTACCAAGGATAATCCAAAGTTAAAAATAGCAGTCCTTAGGTATGAATTGGGGAGATGAATGTATATGGGAATAATGCCAATAAGATTGAGCTACACACTAGTACAATCACAATCAAGCGTGTTAGTATTGTACGTCTTGCGTAAGCTTTGAAGGCGTTGAAGATTGAAAAGAAATGTATTGGATATAAGGGTGTTAAACAAAGAAGCGCCCTCCACACAACTTAAGACAGAAAACCGAGTCATAATATCTATCAGGATTACAAGTGATTGCTGTATTGAAACGACATCATGGACCCAGTGAGCTAATTGCAAACCCTCCCGAGCCAGTCGGGTTTCTCTCACAGAAACTTGTCTCATTTGTCACGGAGATACACACGCTATCACCTTTGAACTTCTCATTCTGACGATTGTGATATTGATTTGGTGGCAATCTGCTCAAAGCATCCGAGTACTAAAACCAAATGCAATAATCGAGTCTAGAGCACAAGAGATCATCTAATTCGTTGTTGGACAAATTACATTTCAAACACTTGTTTAACATCATCAAATTTACCAAGATAGTTAACAAGAGGCCTACGAATATCCTTGTGATATTGCCAGAACATCCGAGTGAAATAATGTTTTTCACAATGAAGTTGGAATCATGCCTTGAGCCAGCATCAACAAGCTCTTTGGTAGATGACTTGCAAGATTCTATATGAATCAAACTTGTGACAACTGGATATCGATTTGGTCCAGAAAAATGAATTGACGGTTTATGATTTGATAAAAGATTAAAACTCCCGATGTGTTACAAAAACGCTTTTACAAGTAATACGTCGATTGATTTTCAAATCAATTTTCTCGATTATCACTAACGTAAACCTGCAGGTTAAAACGGTGGTGACAGTATCCCAATCAACCAAAGTCGATTCATTACCACATATTCATGCTCATTCTACAAAGACAAACAATCATGAAAGCTCAAGATTTAAAGACAAAGACTTCCGCAAACTCTGATTTAAAGCTTTCAAGATGAGGCATAGTATGAGAATGGGGTAAAAGACATAGATCGCAGATGGCCATAGACGATATAGACAATGACAAAGGCTCAAAGTCAGATAACAAAGCATGAAGGAAACAAGCTTAACAACAAAGAACAGAGAGAAAGACATGATCCAATATGAGGCTTAAATGATAAAGCGAGTCATTTATCTCTGAAGGGAGTGTCATCATGAAACTAATATTCGGGGAGATTGTTAGCCTCAAATTATTAGCCGGGGGAATAACGGGAAGTTCGTTCATTATGTATTTAAGTCTCGATCAATCAATTAGTTAACGTTGTAATAGGAAAGTATCGGGAATCGGGCTTGATAGTTAATCTAATATTGTATATGTTTCGGGTTCAATCCCAAGCAAAACCCGAGCCCGGGTCCTAGTTAAATATCCCGAGCGTCATTTAACGCGACGAGGTATATAAACTCTTTTCTATTTAGAAAAGAATTAGTTGTTGAAAATAATATTTTTTTCCTTTTGCTATTTTCTCTCATCTCTCTCTCTCTATTCTTCTCTCTCTACAAAACAACTCACTCTCTTTACCTCTTTTCTTGTTCGATTTGTGATTCGTTATATGAAGTGAAGTGTTTATCGGGATCCTACATAAAATGATTCATCATACGTGTTTTCTTTAATTTTTACAAGTTAGAGTTTTATCACTCTTAAAAGTCTAATCAACACATTTAGAGAAAAAGATTTATCGATGAAGTCGATTTTATTTGTAAATAAGAATTTTGGTTCAAGTTTATACTTTGGTTTTCTAAAACGAATTTTTTTTATTCGCAAAAATAATGTAT
Organism: Tanacetum coccineum; assembly: GCA_026074375.1. Classification (NCBI taxonomy): domain Eukaryota; kingdom Viridiplantae; phylum Streptophyta; class Magnoliopsida; order Asterales; family Asteraceae; genus Tanacetum; species Tanacetum coccineum. The sequence goes on along the minus strand of BQNB010039801.1, from coordinate 20,512 downwards.
GAAATTTGAAAAAAAATAAAAAATAAATAAAATAGATAAAAATAAAAAATAAAAAAATAAAAAATATGATGATGAAAAAGAAAAAAAATGTATAGTTGATGAATAAAAAGGATGCAAGTTATAAATCCTTAGTGTTAATAATAATATACAAACTCCATCACAATAAAGTACATGGACATTTGTCGGTTCGCTCCCGATGTGACATCGAAAGAAAGGGTGGAGGATGTATATTTAGGACCAGTATCATAATAAGTACACGGACTCTTGTCGGAGGCGCGGCCAATGTGACGTCGAAAGAAAAGTGATACCGATTCCTAGCCAAATATGTTAATAAATAATAAATAAAAATGTTGTAAGTATAAAAATTAATAGTAAAAGTTTCATTTTCTAAAAACAAAGTATTCTTTTGAACTAAAAATTTGAAAAAGTCTACAAGGCTTTTTCATCGGAAGTTCATGCGTCTTGATAATTATTCTCCAAATGGGGTCTCAAAAACCTTAGCACTTACCCGATGAAGGTGGGATGCTAGAGAAGAAAGTCATTTCATGGGACAAGTGAACCAACGAGATCTTAGCTAAGAAGGTTTTTGCGTGCTTTGAGTTGTGATCTTACTTTGTTATTAACATATTAGCCCAAAAGGCCCATGTGTAAAGCTTAGTCGGATTTCAACTATCTAAATATGTGGATTTAATGGTTTAAATTAATTTGAGCACACACACTTAAATATATGATATATGTCGGGAGGAAAAATTCACAAGTTGTAATTATAAGCAGTCTTAGCATCTTAGTTTGTACTTAACGGTGATCTTATTTTTAAGCTTAGTTTGGGAGAAGTGAAAAGTCGGAAATGATGAAGTTATCTTTTTAGACACTTAATTATGCTTTTTGTTCCATGATCCTAAAAGTTACCAAAAAGGTAATGAAAACAATACATTATGTCACACAAAAATAAGTTGTAGTTAGGTAGTTAATTAAGAAATCATAAAAAGAGAAAAAGTTTTGAAAATGGGAAAAAGGGGTGTTTTATAACTTGTGACTTAGAAATTCTCCCCACAAAAATCTTTGCTACTTTTCAAAGGTTTAGTTTGGGGAAGTTTTGAGGTATTTAGTTATAAGGCATATAACATTGTGTGAGGACACACAATCGCTTAGTTTGGGGAATTTTGATATGTGTGAAAACACATATTTGTTTTATATCAAAAATGACCCAATAAAGACCAAAATTATGCTTAAAATGCTTGAATATTGCTTGTTTTGTCTTTGTGATTGTGTAGGTACGGATAAAGCAAAAATAATAAGAAAACAGACAAACACGAACACGGGAACGGAAGAGCATGCAAAAAGCCAGGAGGAAGCTATCAAGGTCAAATAGTCAAGCTTCAGTCAAACTTGGTCAAAAAGTCAAATGGTCAACTCACTAAAAGACAAATCCCAAAGTTAACAATTCAGTCCTTCAAAATATCCAAAGTAACAAAACAAACCCTAAATTCTACTAACGGTCGTTAGTTTAAAACCTAATAACCGTTAACTCTTTATAAAACCAAATCCCACAACCCGGTTACATTTATCCCATTTCCAAGCCCAATCCAATTCACCCGACCCAAAACCCTTTATATAAAAATTACCCGGGTCAAACAATCCTTTATAAAAGAAAAAAAAAGCGGGAATAGAGGTTTTACTGTTCATCGTCCTCAACCTTTTACCACGAGTCAAAATCAAAGGGCTCTTGCTAATTGAGGGCTTAAAAGGGTAATTCAAGGAACAAAGTACACATGGGCAGAGTTATACATTATCAAACGTACCCTATTGGCCAATCCCATGTGAAGAATGACACGTTGGAATGATAGAAGCACAAGAGGATGGATATTTGTACTACTTACACTCACAAAGGAAGCACAACAGACTAAGCCACAGATTGCCACGCTGGCAATCCGTGTGAGCCTAATTTTGATCCAACAGTCCAAGACCATTATCCAATCATTGAAGGAATCTAAGGGCCAATGATGAGAGGAGCGTGTAACTAAAAAGAGGATTAGAAGCTTCAACTAGATACTATAAATACCCACACTCTCATACACATTCAAGGAGATAGCTTAGTAGTTTTTAGCTTAGTAGAAAATAACTTATGTAATTTTTCATTTCCATTTCCATTTCCAATTGTACTCTTAAATTTCACTTAATGTAATCAAATTTTAGTTAATGAAAATCTTACTTAATTTCTCTTAAGTGTTTACTCTCAAATTCACTCTCTTACTGTCAATAAGCTCTCAATAAGCTCTTTTCAGCTCTCACAAGTCTCTAAGCTTGTGATTGAGCTTAATTAATCCTTTAATCCACTTAAACTATAAAAATCAGCTTAATACTTTGATTATTGGATTCTTAAGCTAATGGAAGGGAAGCTAGCCATAGATGAGCTTCCAAGGACTTTACTAGCTTATCCATTAGGATAAGCTAGAGCTAGTAGATAAGCTCAATTGAGCCTTTTAGCCTTTGTTTAGCTAAGGCACATGTAAGTCTCTTTTACTTTTCTGTCTTTAGTTTTCTTAGAGTAGTTTTGCTTAAATTTTCTTATTAATTGCTTATTTGCTTTTCTAGTGGCTTATTTGTACTTATTTCAATCTATTTGTGCTTACTTGATTGATTGTTTTTAGCTTTTGTAGCTTAGATCACAGTTTCTTCATATCTGTCATAAAATCATATAAAAACCAAAAATAATAGTTAAGTTAGTGTAGCTTATTGTTTATTGCTTATTATATGTTTAGGATTGCTTATTAGGCTTATTATAAATTGTGCATTATCTGGTTATCAAATTATGTTCATTAGATTTCAAGTTTGCTTGTTTAAATGAAAGTTGCCATAGTTAAAGGGGTGTTTGGATTAATGAAGTTTGACCTTCATAAGTCAAAATAGGTTTGTGTTTTCAATTTGGTCAGCTTCATTTTCATAAATAAATAAGTTTTAAAAAGGTTTGAATCATTAGTTTATGTTTAAGAAAATTTTGAGGCTTAATCTCTTTGTTCCTGCACTAGGGGAATTTTTCCTTTCCTTTGCTTGTTAAAATTTTGATCCAAGCCTCATTGAGCTTGGATCTTGTTTGTATTAAGTTTAAGCATACTCATTGAGAGTGTCTACTGCAGGTTTACCTTTAAAGGTAACCTGCAAATTGGTTTTGTCCCTTTGGTCAATTGCATCAGCAGTTACTACTGTTTTTCTTTTCATTTGCATTTAAGATAGTTTAAATTAGTTTTAGGTTTTAAAATTGAGTAGGCTCAAAGTTTAGATATATGACTAGTTAGTTTAAAAGTTAATTTTCAATTTCTAGCTTAATTACTAAGGTACATTAGCTTCTAAAGTTTTAAAAATCCTTAAAAAAAAACCAAAAACAGTAGTAACTAAAACTTAGCTTTTAAACTTAGATTTCTAGCTTATAGTATTAGTTTTTATCATTTATATTTGTAGCTTATTAATAGAGTAATTAGATTGCAAAAGCTCAGCTTCTGTCATAGCTTATTGAGCTTTTTAGCTTATTTAGATTTTGAGTTTTTAGTGCTTATTTCTGAGTTTGTCATTTAGATGGTTAAATTTAGTTAGCTTATAGTATTTTTAGCTTAAGTAGCTTTTCAAAATTAGTTGCTATACATTATTAGCTTTCCAGAACAGCTTTTAGAATTGAAATTGAGCTTAAATTGAGTTGTGTGCAAGCATTTAAATGAAAATTAGCTTTTTGGCCCTCAAAGGCTCACTTTCTGTAAACAACTTTTTTATTAGCTTTTAGAGTGCTTATTTCTAGGTTTCAGCTTAAGCTTGCTTTATTAAAGATGTTAAAAAAAGGTTCATCTACAAGCTTGTGCTTTTAGTTTTTGAAAATAAAAAACAAATCAAAAAGGGCAAGCCTGGGACTTGAACCCACGACTTCCCTTTCACAACACCAACGCCTTAACCTCTTTGCTACAATAGCTCATCTGTCGTCCTCTCTTTGCAGTTAATTATTATACACGTTTTTCTTTTCTTTGTTATAACAAAAGTCGTAGCCTTTTAGCTTATTTCCCCAGCTTATTAGATAAGCTGGGGGCTTATTCTTATTTTTCCGTTGTTCTTAGTTGCATTTAGGACTTTTCTTGAATTTTTAGAATTTTTCCATTTAGTAGTTTATTTTCTAGGATTTTTCTTAGGTTTAAATTTTCGAAAATCATTTAAAATTACAAAAAATAACTTCTTATAAATTACAAAAAAAATAGTTCTCAGTATCTAGGTTAATTTAATTTTAGTTTTCATCCTGGAAAGTCCTTTTTTATCTTCTTTCAGTCTTTTTTCATTTCATTTTTTAAGCTTTTAATTTTATTTTTAAAAATGGTTTTTATTATAAAAAGTCATGTTAAAAATAGTTTTACTGAACTTTTTATATTATCTTAGAATTTTTTTTAAGTTTAAAATACATGTTTTTTTAGAATCACTTTTCAGGATTGCAATTTTGCTATTTTCTAGGTTTTTCATTTTTTATATAGAATAAAATTAGTTTTTAATTCATAATATAAATTCAAAAATAATCAAAAAAATATTATTTATTTTTTCTTTTGTCTCTTAAAATTTTCTTTTACCCTTATATTTTTGGTTTAGAAATTTAGTTTGCTTTTGTTAGGAATTAATTCTTGCCTTAGTTGCTTTTTGTCGCGTTTTATTTTGTTCCCAGTTAATTGTTTTTGTGCTTAATTGCTATTAGTTTTTTCTTATTTTAATTTGTGCTTTTTATATTAGTAGATATAGATAATTCAAGAATCTTTATTTAATTTTCAAATCATGTCCAAACTAGTAAACGTGTCCTTTCAATATCATATCATGAATCGTTGGGGAAACGACCCGGGGAATCATACTTCCCAGTTAGTATACGTATTATATTATATTATATATATTTTGAAGAATTTACTTTTTACCTTTGTCCTCAAGGGTAATCTGGTAATTTTCCATCGTATTATATATTTTATATTTTTACGTGTGTTAGATTTAATGAATCAATACCCTTAATGTTGGAAATTTTCCATGCGATGGCCCATTTGTGTCACTTAAGAACCTTTAAAAGGGCGGCTTTTTCTTCATCTTTTAACTCTTTAGAAATTATGACGGGTATTTTATCGGTTCCTTCTAAAAATGCATATTCAAGATGAGAAGGTAAATCCTTAAGCTCGAGTTTCGGTGGATCATCAATAGAAGATTTTATCGTTTTAAGTTCCTCAATATTAAGTTCTTTCGGAGGGAGAGGAGATGATGGATCATCATTTAATAACTTCTCAAGTAGACGGATATCTCCCTCCGGATCAAATTCGGCATCATTAATTCCCGGTGGTATTGTATCATTTGAAAGACAAGCTTCGATTACTTCCAAAACGAAGTCACCTCCCTTAAAAGGAGTGATCGAGGGGGAAGGACAAGCAATGATAGGATCCGAAGGAGTGGGATTGCCACTCGTCGAACTATCTAAAAATCCGAGCACTTCTTGAGCATACTCTTCGCATGCAACGTCTATGACATTGACTTGATGAACCGTTTCATCATAATAATTACGGGAGTATCTCGAAGTGTGCCCGACTTTAAACATAATGGCCTCATCATTGACTCGAAGGGTTAATTCTTCACCATGTACATCGAATAAAGCTCTTTCCGTCCTCAAGAAAGGTCTCCCTAGGATGAGAGGAACCCGAGGATCGACATCGTAATCAACTACAACGAAGTTGGCCAGAAAATAAAACTTTCCAACTTTCACAAAGATATCTTCGAAAACACCTTTCGGATGAGCGACCGATCAGTCTGCGAGTTTGAGTTTCATGTGAGTCGAAGTGAGTTCAGGGAGCGAAAGCTGCTTCCACACGAAAAGAGGCATTAGATTAATGCTAGCGCCAAGATCGGCCAATGCTATACTCATCTAGCTTTGGAAAATCACACGGGATTAGAAACTTGCCTGGGTCTCCATGTTTTTTGAGCAACTTTTTTAAGGAGCACCACCAAGCAATTCTCATTTAACGAAGTATTTGCTAATTCGAACAACTTTTCCTTATTACTAAGTAAACTTTTAAACATAGAAGAAAACTTTGGCATATGAAGAAGAGAATCCGCGAAGCTAATATCAATGTGTAATCTTTGAAAGATTTGAAGAAACTTCAACATTTGATTATTAGCTTTTTAACGGAGATTTTGGTCGTTAAGCCTTGAAGGATAAGGTATTGACGGTTTAGGATCAGTCTTCGGAGCAACTTCTGGCTCCGGAATCAGGTCTTGGACAACCGAGGGTTGGACATGTGCGGTACTTCCTAAAATTGTATTTTGCACCTTGTCCTTTGTCACCTCGGTTTCACGTTCCACTTCCTTCGGGAGAGGAGAATGAGTAGGTGGAATCGTGGGACCATCATAAGAAACACCACTTCAGGTGGTAATAACTTTCAAATCACCTCTCGGGTTAGCAACGGTATTACTAGGAAGTGATCCTGAACCTGAAGGATTTTGCTTTTGCATATTAGTTAACATGTTCATTATTTGATTATTTTGATTTTCTATCTTATTAGTTCTAATCGTAGATTTGAACTCATTTCGCAATTCCGTCTTTATGTTAGTCATTTGAGTTTGCATTGCTCTCAAAGTAGCTTCATTACTTTTCATGTAGTTTGTTAACTCATTTGAAGGTCCAACTTAAGCTTGATAATTTGGAGCTTGAAAATTCGGAGCTTGATAATTGTTGTTTCCTTGATTGAAGTTTTGCCCTCTTCCTTGATTTTGATTGTACCGATTGTAGTTTTGATTGTTTTGCACATTTGGAGGAGGAAAACCGAGTGGTCCCATTTGGTTGCTAGCTCGATCATTCGGGTCTCCTTGAGGACTGTCACACCCCATCAAGGCAGAAATGCGAGGTGTAACATATCAATAAACATCACACAAGGTGATAGATAAAAACACCATACATGATTTAATAAAAGTAAAGGTATCCGAGTTACAACATCTTCAAGAACAAATTTAAAAGTACATGAAACATCATAAGGTGTTTATATCCGAACATGGATATTCAAAAGACAAGGTTCTTGCAATTATGTAGACGTCTTGACAATAACAGAAATACATGGCTCTAAGTTTCCACCTTAGGAACGTCACCTGAAAAGCATGATAAAATGGTCAACTATCGATATAGTTAGTGAGCTCTCAAGATTATATACACAAAATGTCATTTTCTAAAAAGAGTAGATGTCCGATAAAAGTTTGCCAACTCAATGGCAAGTTATCAAAAATAGTTGTCCAAACCAAAATCAATTTCCAAACAAGTTCAGAGTCCAAAACAAATCAATGTATATGTATGCTATAATGGTTATGCGAGGCACTACTTACATATTCAGCCTAACCGTTTCAACATCCATTCAAGTTTTAGTTGTTTAGTGTGGCACAAACACTTAGTACTATGCACCCTTGTACGAGGAGTGAGGAGGGGCTAATCTCCTAATAGCGCTATCCATAAGTACTAACGTCTCAATCCTGTTGATGGGGAAAATGAGATAAAAGCAGTGGCGGGTTCCAAGCATACAACAACATACATATTAAGTTCAAGGTTCCAAGTTCAACACGCTTCCAAATTTAACAAGTTCAAATCAAGTTTCATACATTCAAAACAAGTTCAAATTCAAATATATTCAAAAGATTCATTACTTCAAGTAAGAGTATAAAAACGACACATCATGCTTTCCACTCCAAAACATTTAAAACATGTAAGAAAAAGGGGGATGTGAGAAACTTACCAAAATGAAGATACCAAGATGAAAGTAATGAAAAAAAGCGGCGATGACAAATCTCAACCGCGACCTATTAATAATAATAATATATTATTAATATTTAATTATGTAAAATATGAAACTCATTGCAATTACGTTATATGCATGTCAATTCGTACATTAGGAATCCATGAGACTACACTTCGCTTTTTATTTCCATTGGTTATCCATTTTCTAAAAATTGCGCCGTTTTACTAGCAACTAGTTATCGCTTAACGACTTGCCAAACAACCTCAACACTTGCTTATACTTCATCTCCAGGTTCCTATGTATATTGAATTACTACTATGTTTGCCCCAACGATTCTAAGCAAGTTTTACTTTTCGTAAATACTAGCACACTATAACTAGTTTAAAACAGGTCTGCAGAAAGTTATTAAAAGTTTGGAAATAGCAGGCACCCTTAAACATTTTATAAAAATCTGAAAAAAATACAGGTGGTCACACATATCATTTACAATCTCCAGTTTAAATTTCATCCAAAAATATTAAGTTTTGACCCGCCTGCAAACAGCATCTTTACAAACGAAATTCTGGACAGCAAACACAGTTTTAGCACTTAATCTTATACAAAGGTTTTGATTAACTTTTACACTTTGAAAATCGACGAGGCTTAGTTCGTTGGAAATTAGACTCGAAGTAGATAACTTTAGGGTCTTAAAAACCTAGAATAGCTTTTGAAGCGACCACGTTATGACATCCGAAAGTTGACCTAAATTCGGATAAAAAACTGTCATTTTCTGAAAATTTGCCAAAACATTTCCTAACTAGAATCGGCCATAACTTTTTCGTTTTTAGGAGTTAGAAGCTCTAATTTATACCAAAATGATCATTAGAACGACCTCTACAATTCTATTCACTAAAATATCAGATTACAACACATAAAATCACACCAAAACTAACCTAAAATTTCTGGTCTAATTAAGGGTTATAAAACCGTATCAAATCTTCAATTTTTTGCACCAATTTCACATTCCACAATCTCAAACTAACCTATAAATTCCACTAAATCTAATTGATTACCCACAACATTCATAATCCAACAATTCCCTTTTCACAACTTTTTCATGGATTCCTAATTGACCAAGATTAACATGCATGTATATATATAAGTATAATCAAAATAAAATAGGGAGGATATAACTCACAATGCAAATCAAAAGAGATAGAAGATCAAACACACTAAACCCTTGTGGGTTTAATGTTTGGCCGAACACTAAGAGCACCCAAACGAAACCAAAATCAACTCTTTGTTATTCCAATCTTGTTAGAAACACTAAATCTTGAACCCTTGTAACACCAATTATACCTAATTTGATCAAAACCCAAAAAAATCAAGAATCAATAAAAATCAAGATTTTGAGTAACTTGATGTATGGTGATTTTTTGTTTAAAAAGAAAGAAAGGGGTTTAGTTTAGGAATGATTTGGGAATGATTGAAAGCTACTCAGTGGAGTTTTGATGATGGTGGTGGTGGTTTGGGACTGTTGTCGAACGAACAGAAGGAGGGGAGAAGAAGAAAGAGTCGTTGGTTGTGTGTGTGTGTGTGTGTGTTTATGAGATGTATGAGTGGATTAAGGCAATATAAGGGATTCCAACTTAGATTATATCGACATATATAAAAATAAATTATACGGGGTTTTGTTTGGGCTTATTCGACCGATCAAGAGAAAAGGGGAGGGAAATGGGCTTGGGTTGTATTTTTTAACTTTGTATTAATATTACATGGTTTTTAGGTCCAATTATCAAATTGACTCTATATTAATTATAAAAACACGATTTTGACGCGGTTTCTGCCAAACACGGATAAAAGTCGAATAAAAGTATTTAAAATAAATAAATAAGCTCTCTCAAAGCTAAAATATGGAATCGTTGATTTCTTGACCGTTAAAACGAATAATTAACCAAAAGTCGACTCGCGAATATTTAAAACGACGATTTTTTTTACTAAATCGACTAAAAATAATAAAATTAATTCTATAAAATTAGGAATTAGAATTTATAAGTTTGGAATAAATAGAGACGTGAAACACGGGTTGCACAGAGACACGCGTTAAATGCTAAAAGTCATGCGACCACATAAATGTGACTCTATAAATAATTAAGAGAGTCTAATATCATACGTTTGCTTTCGGTTACTGACCTCAAAATTAACAGATGTCACAAGGACGATAACTGGGACCTCCTTGATTGTAGGTTCTCGTAGTTGCATAAGCATTAAAAGTGTTGCTATCGGTAGCAAGACACTCATAGTATGGATGCGGTCCACCACAAGTAACACAAATCTCATCTTCGGCTTTCACGGAAGCTTGTTGATTAGCCTTGTTCATAAGCACTAATTCCTTAACGATGTCGGTGAGAGCGGTAATATCCAGAGAAGGAGATGAAGAAGAAGTAGTAGTACTCACTTTTGAAACAATCGGTTTGTTTCGTGAAGTATGTACTTTTGACTTATTCTCAATAATCGTCAAAGCATCTCGAGGTATACGATTCAAAAGATTACCACCGGCAGCGACATTTAGAGAATCTTGATCGGATTGTGTCAACGCATTATAAAACGTATCGATTTGGTGCAATTCCAAAAACCGTGATTTGGGCATTTACAAAGGAGTTCTTTAAATCGGTCCCATGCCTCACTAAACGTTTCCTCAAACTTTTGTTGGAAATTCGTGATATCTTTCTTGAGATTCGTAGTCTTTGAAGGAGGAAAGAAATAATTCACAAACTTAGAAACGAGATCTTCCCATGTAAGGATATAACGAGTGTGTTCTTTTTCAAGCCAAATTCGGGCGGCCCCCTCAAGAGAAAATGGGAAAAGCATCAACTTAATAGCATCGTGTGGAACTTTTTTGTATTTAAGCGTAGAAGTGATATTGTTAAACCAACGAATATGAGCATAAGGATCGTCCCTCTCAAAACCATGAAATTGGCTCGAAGTTACTAATTGAAGTAACCCAACTTTCAACTCAAAATTTTTGGCAGGTATAGCGGGAATAACAATCGCATCTCCGTAACCCTCGGTGGGTGCTTGGAGTAATTCTGACATAGTACGCGTATTCGCCATAGTGACAACGGGAGTTTGTACAATAGTTCGAATCTTAGGTTCGACTATTTGCTTGGAACGTCTACGATTATGTCGCTTTAGAATCGTGGAAGATTCAACGATTAAATACGATTAAATTAGATTAAAAGAAATTAATCTAAAAAAAATAATTTTTGTAAACCGATAGTCAAAAGTTCACGGTAGCTCTCAAAAAAACACACAAAGAAGCGAAGGAGCGGGTAAGCGCGAAGCGTTTTAAAAACTTTCTCTTTTCGGGTTTAAGTTCGTAGGATCAACCCTCCTTATACCTCTCTTATAGTTTGTTAAGCTAAAGGTGAGGCGATAAAACAATTGACAAAACGATTTCTTTTTTTGGTTTTTTAATTTTTTTGGTATTTTCAATACTTTAGGAAAAGTATTGTTGGTATTTTAATAATAAATCAAGAAAAATAAAATATTTTTGTATTTTTTAAAGTTTTATAAAAGAAAATAACTTCACGGGGAAGGGTCTTCAAAACACTAATCTTCAAACATCAACTCGATATTCGTTACACACCTCCCCGGCAGCGGCGCCAAAAACTTGATTCGATCAAAATAGGATATATAAAATATATTATATATTCTAAATATCTCAAATAAGTAATAGAATAGTGAGTATCCCGTTTGATAAAAATTGCTTGAGGACAAACAATATTCTATCTCCTCGATGTCGTATCCCGACGAAGTGTGAATTGAAAACCTTGTTTTGGTTCGTGATCGCGTGCTTGAATAATCAATATTTTAGATTTAGATTCTAAATCTAAAAACGCAAAGGGGAAGGCATATAAAGGCAAACTAATCTAGAATTAAAACAATTAAAAAAACTAACGACATTTAAAAGTAATTCAAAACTAATTACTACCTAAATTAAACCAAATAATTAACTAAAAATGACAAATTAAAATTCTACAAATTCAAAATGCAAATTTCTAAGCTAAAATGACTTAAACTAATTTTTAAAAATAGAAAAATATTTTTTTAGATTTATAAACTAATTAAAACTTTTTTTAAACTAAATTATACTAAAAATTAGATTAAAAATACTAAACTAAATTATAAAAATTTAAGAAAATTACTAAAAATGCTTAAAACTATTCCTAAGGTTTCTAAAGTAAAATGGCTCAAAAAGCTAAAGCCTATAAGCTGTTAAAAATCGAATAAGCTAGATAAGCTAAAACTGAAAGAGCATATATGAATTAAATTTTGAAGAAGACTTATGAAAAAGTCCTAAGGGTGCGCTGATAAGGGTGTTGGTGTGTTAAGGGGGAGGTCACAGGTTCGAGTCCTGTGACTGTCCCTTTTTATAAACCATTTTCTTATTTTTATTTTTAAAAAAGCTATAAAATAAGTAAAAATAAGCAACTTTAACAAATGGATTTTTTAATAAAACTTATTAAAAAGCTAGAAAAAGCTACTTGAAAATGACAGTTTACTTAAAACTCCATTAATTGCTTAAAGATGAGACTGATTGACTTTTATAAGCACTTAACAAGACCAAATAAGCTAACTAAAGGCAAATAAGCTGAAACAGACCTAGCCCTAAACATAATAAGCAATTATGACTAAAAATGACCTAACAAAATAAGCTAAAAAGCACTGAAAAACTATTAAGACATCAGACATAAAAAATAGTTTAAAGACTTTTACCAAACTTTTAAGCTAAGATTTTAGACTAATAAGCACATGAAATAAGCTAAAAGGCACAAACAGATCAAGTATGAGACTCAACCAACATGTAAAAACCAAAATTAAGCTAATTATTTTAGGAATTAAGCTAGAAAATGACTTATGAAATGACAGACTATACTTCATTTTAGGTTTTTTTGAAGAAAACAGACTCTTTTGCAGCAAGATTAAGGACTCAAAAAGGGTTTAAGACACAATAAAAACTAAAAACAGATTGAGATTGGACTTAATTAAGCTATGTTTAATCTAAATAAGCAAGAGATTAATGGAAATAAGAACTTAAACAATAAGCTAAACCTATAGGCAGATATAACTAAAAACAGGACAATTTAGATCAAAACATCAATTAAACTAATTCTAATTAAGCAAACTTGATAACTAAGACATAATAAGATATTATGAGATGAAATAAACACATTTAAGTAGATTTATAAACTAAAATGGAAATTAAGCTTTTAAGAGAAAAAGTAAAAGTACCTTGATCCCAGCTAAACAGGGATCTAAAATACTCTTTTAGAGCTTAGATCTACAAGCTAGCTTAAAATTTAAGCTCTGAATAAGCCCTATAAGCCCTTCCAGATCTGGCTTATCTTCCAAATAGCTTATTCAGTTGATTTTAAGTGAATTTGAGTGAGTAGTTTATGCTGTTATAGCCTTAAGAGAGATTTAATCTGAAATTATGACTAGCTTAGTAAAGTAATCATTAAGCTTATTAAAACTTATTTAAGCTAGACTAAATTATCACAAAAGCATTTTTAAGCTAAATTTAATAATGTTTAAAACAAAAATTAAACACCAAATTTATAAAAACTAATTGGAAGTTTTATTAATGATAAACGGTGTTGAGTTACAAATGCTTTGAAAGGTAAAAATACAGTATGTTTAAGGACAATAATCGATAAAAATACTAAACGACTATAAAGTACACTATAATAAAAATATACTAAGATAGATGATTTCGAATGTGTGAGGACTTCTCTATTTTATAGTGGATGAGTGGAATTAAGGGTAGTGGAGGATAAAGGTAGGTATTAGGTACAGAGGATATTAGGGAGGTGGAGGAGGGGAAGAGATAGATAAGGACGGAGGCAGGTATGTATTATACAAAAAAAAGGTTGGGGATGGATCTAGAGCTTGAGGAGGGGCGTCCCATTCCATCAATCCCATCCATTCATTCCAAACTGACCTAAATCCACCAATCTCAAGCCTTGGATCATTTTTCCATGTATTACAGCCAATCACGTTCTTTAGGATTGCTAGCGTAGCATTGGAGGTATCAAAGGTGTCAGAATTCCTTCTAGAAGCAAGGGGGCATACTAGTAATGGTTTGGGTTTTTTACATGTGTGTTATTCGTTTGTGTAAATGTAAAAGAGGGAGGGAAAAGAGATAATGAATAGGAATTTTGACCCGTTTTATTATATGTTTGACTTGGGCTTTGACCCGGGTGTAAGGATTGGGGTTTTGTTTGAATCTTGGCTGGGCTAAAACTAATAAACGCTTAAATTAATAAGAAATAATATAATAAAAATAAATAAAATAAAAATAATTATAAATAAAAAAAACTTCATAAAATGCTATACCTAAAAAAAAAAAAAACTCAATACAAAATAAAAAACAAAAAAAAAATGAAACTTATATAAAATAAAATTAAAAAAAAAGAAAAAAAAGTAAAAATAAAAAACAAACTAAGTAAAAATAAAACCTAAAAAAAACCTAAAAAGAAAAAAATAAAAATAAAATAAATAAAAAAATAAATTAAATAATAACTATAAAAAAAAAAAAATAATATAAAAGTAAACTAAAGAATAAAAAAAAAAATAAAAAATGCATAAATATAAAAAAAAAAAAAAAAATAAAAAAAAAAACTAAATTAAAAAAAAAAAAAAAAAAATACAAAAATAATCCCTAAAGATAAAAAAATAAATTAAAAAAAAAAAAACTAAAAAGATAATAAAACCTAACTACTAAAAAAAAAAAATATAAAAACTTAATAAAAAATAAATTAAGAAACAAAATAAAAAAAATAAATAAAATAAAAAAATTCCTAGTATTTAAGAATTAATAATATATAAAAATTATTAATAAATATATAAATTTTAATAATATTATAAAATTAATAAATAAAAAAAAAAAAAATTAAAGACCTAATATAAAATAACTAAAGATAAATATTTTTAATAAAATTATATAATATCCTTTATCTATAAAATTATTAAAACCCTAATAATAAAAAAAAATAATAAAAAAGAAATATTTTTAATGCCTTTGGCGGGATTGCATTTTAATACACTTATTTTTATTTCGTTATATATTTAATAAAACTATATCGTAAAACTGGCTTAAGGAAAACATATTATAAATAATTATAAATATATATACTTACTAAAATAATTAATTATAAAATTATAAATAAAAAATAAAAAAAAAATAAAGCTAAAAAAAATAAAATAAAAAAAAATAAAAATGCTAATAAAAAAAATTAAAAAAAAAATAAAAAATAAAAGTTGGGTAATTAAAATTCTAAATATAATAAAATAAAATAAAAAATAAAAAAAAAAAACTAATATATAAAATTAAAAATAAAAATTATAATACACATTAATATTAAAAAAAAAATATAAATATAAATTAAATATCTAATCTCTAAAAAAAAAAACTAATAAAACTAAAAGAAAAAAAGTTATATAAAGACTTAAAAAGCTAAAAAATAAATAAATAAAAAAAAATAAAATACTAATATAAAAAAAAAAAAAAATAATTTTATAACCTAAAGAAATTAATAAAAAAATAAAATTAAAAAAAATATAAATAAGAATAAAAAATTTAAAACCTATAAAAAAAATCAAGTTTAAAAATAAAATATAAAAAATAAATAATTAAAAAAATATCTTAAATAAGCACTTAAACAATAAGCTAAACCTATAGGCAGATATAACTAAAAACAGGACAATTTAGATCAAAACATCAATTAAACTAATTCTAATTAAGCAAACTTGATAACTAAGACATAATAAGATATTATGAGATGAAATAAACACATTTAAGTAGATTTATAAACTAAAATGGAAATTAAGCTTTTAAGAGAAAAAGTAAAAGTACCTTGATCCCAGCTAAACAGGGATCTAAAATACTCTTTTAGAGCTTAGATCTACAAGCTAGCTTAAAATTTAAGCTCTGAATAAGCCCTATAAGCCCTTCCCTTTCTGGCTTATCTTCCAAGTGGCTTATTCAGTTGATTTTAAGTGAATTTGAGTGAGTAGTTTATTCAGTTAAGCCTTAGAGAGCTTAACTGAATTATGACTAGCTTAGTAAGTAATCAAAAGCTTATTAAACTTATTTAAGTAATATCACAAAACATTTTAAGCTAAATTTACATAATAGTAAAACAAAAATTAAACACAAATTTAAAAAACAAACTTGAAGTTTTATTAATGATAAACGGAGTTACAATGCTTGAAAGGAAAATACAGTAATTTAAGAGACAATAATCTAAAAATACTAAACGACTATAAAAGCTACACTAAAAACTACTAAGCTAGATGATTTCTACTGTGTGAGGACTCCTCTATTTATAGTGATGAGAGGAAGGATCTAGAGCCTGAGGAGGAGCGTCCCATTCCATCAATCCCATCCATTCATTCCAAACTGACCTAAATCCACCAATCTCAAGCCTTGGATCATTTTTCCATGTATTACAGCCAATCACGTTCTTTAGGATTGCTAGCGTAGCATTGGAGGTATCAAAGGTGTCAGAATTCCTTCTAGAAGCAAGGGGCATACGTAGTGAATGGTTGATTTTTACCATGTGTATTCGTTTGTGTAAATGTAAAAGAGGGAGGGAAAAGAGATAATGGATTGGAATTTTGACCCGTTTTATTATATGTTTGACTTGGGCTTTGACCCGGGTGTAAGGATTGGGGTTTTGTTTGAATCTTGGGCTGGCTAAGAGATTAGGTTATGGATTTTGGACTTATTTTATAAAAGGGCTTATGGTTTAGTATAGATACAATGTTAATGGGCTAACCCAGCCCAATAAAATGGGTATGGGTTGGCCCATTAAGGATGTATATGCCTTCGGCTTCAATTTCTTGCACTCTTCCAATCTCGTGCTCAGTTTTGTCCGTTTTAGCTTTGTTTTTGTCCTTTTTGATATATCTGATATCTGCATAATACAATTAACAAAATACACATATACAATGCATTTTCTATGTATTTTTGGTCATTTAAACTCATTTTAATAGGGAAAAATGATATGTGGTTAAACACACAACATTAACACTGCTGGTTATACTTCATACTGTTGAGTTACTACTATTAGTTATACTTAATACTGTTAGGTATAATTAATACTGTGATAATTGTGAAAATTTCTATGGCTTGTGGTTTCTGGGTTTTTAGACTAACATTTTGCAGGAAAAGCAAAGAAAAGTGTTAAATTGATGATGGAAAAGTTGTTTAGAATGGAATTGGAGTTAATGCTCATGACTCAAAGTTAATGCTGCTAGGCAAAACTTACGAATGCTGGGTTACTACTGCCAGGTAAAAGTTAATGTTGTTGAGGGTTTTTTCATAAATACTTTGATTAAGGGTTTCAATCAATACTTTAATCAATTTTACTCTTTCAAATACTCTCTAACTACAAACCCTCACTCAATTTTATCATCCATTATCAAAACCCAACACAAATGGCGAATCTAAAGTTTGCGGATACTCATAACATGGTCGCATTTTTGTCTAAACCCGAAGAGAGTTATGGGTTTGAACATATTGTAGATTTTTTGAATGCACACCCTATAAAGTATGCACTAACCGTTAGTCCCACAATATATATTTCTTGTATCGAATAGTTCTGGTCTTCTGTCAAGGACAAAGCTATCAATGGGGAAGTACAGTTGCATGCCCTAGTAGATGGAAAGAAGATAATCATCACTAAATCAACTGTTAGAAGAGATCTTCAACTAGAAGATGCATAAGGTGTTGATTGGCTACCCAATTCTACCATCTTTGAACAACTTACACTGATGGGGTATGAGAAAATTTCACAAAAGCTAACTTTCTATAAGCCATTCTTTTCCCCACAATGGAAATTTCTGATTCATACTATTCTACAATGTCTAAGTTCAAAGACTACTACATGGAATGAGTTTAGTAGTACCATGGCATCTGCAATTATCTGTTTGGCTACAAATAAGAAGTTTAACTTTTCAAAATACATTTTTGAAAGTATGATTAGAAACTTGGATAATCTGTTTGGTAAATTTTTGATGTATCCAAGGTTTGTACAAGTGTTTTTGGATCAACAACTTGATGGGCTGCCAAATCATAAGAGAATTTATATTGCACCCTCTCACATTAAAAAGATATTTAGAAATATGAGAAGGGTAGGCAAAGGTTTTTCTAGTAGAGTAACACCATTATTTCAAACAATGGTTGTACAAAACCAATTAGAATTGGGTGAAGGTTCAGCAAATCAAACTGATCCCCATCACACACCCATCATTATTCAATCATTAACTCAACCTCAAAAGACACAAAAACCTAGGAAGCCTAAAAGAAAGGACACTCAGGTACCTTAGCCTAGTGATCCTATTGAAAGTGTTATAGATGAGGCTATCCTTAAGGAGTTGGGTGACAGTTTAGTGAGGGCTGCCACTACTACTTCTAACTTAGAACCAAAGCAAGACAGTGGTAACATAACTAAGACCTGATCCAAGGCAACACCTAATGAATCTAGTTCCTTAGGAACTACTTTAGGTGGTGGTCCCAGGTTCCAAGAAACCATGGGGATACTATTGCTCAAACTAGGTTTGAGAATATATCTAAACATTCTAATGATTTACTACTCGCAAGAGGTAACACACTTCAAAGTGATGAGGATATACTTAAACTTGATGAATTAATGGCACTATGTACCACTTTACAAAATAAAGTTCTTAATTTGGAGAAGACAAAGACCTCTCAACATAATGAGATTGCTAGATTGAAAAGGAGGGTCAAAAAGCTTGAAAAGAAAAATAGGTCAAGAATTTATAAGCTGAAGAGATTATACAAAGTTTGTTTGACAGCTAGGGTAGAATCCTCTAAAGATGAATAAATTTTAGGTGAGGATGCATCCAAACATAGGAGGATTAATGCTATTGATGCAGATGAAGAAATTACCCAAGTTAGTGTTCAAGATGATGTTGACAAAGAGATGTTTGATTTGGATGCTTTAATGGTGAGGAGGTGTTTGTTGCAGGGCAAAATGAAAATATTGTTGAAGAAGTAGTTGATGTTGCTCAAGTTAGTACTGTTGCAACAACTGTTACAATAACTACTGAAGAAATTACTTTGGCTCAAGCACTTAAAGCATTAAAAACTTCAAAACCCAAGGTGAAAGGGATTGTTTTTCAAGAGCAAGGTAAATCTACAACAACAATAAGAATTTCTTCACAACAATCACATAACAAAGGTAAAGGAATATTGATAGAACCTGTGGAGCCTATAAAGAAGAAAGATCTAATCAGGCTTGATGAAGAAGTTGCTTTAAAATTACAATTTGAATTTAATGAAGAAGAAAGACTTGCAAGAAAGAAAGCTAAAAAAGTAGAAGAAGACAGTATTTCCTTGATTGAAACATGGGATGATATACATGCAAAGATTGATGCCGATCATCAATTGGCTGAAAGATTGCAAGCATAAGAACAATAAGAGTTATCTGTTGAAGAAAAGGCTACATGATTTCAATAAATCTTAGAGAAAAGAAGAAAGCATTTTGCAGCCAAAAGAGCAGAAGAGAAAAGAAACAAACCACCAACAAAAGCTTAACAGAGAAAGATAATGTGTACTTACCTAAAGAACATGGAAGGATACAAGCTCAATGATTTAAAGTTGAAAGGGTTTGATTTTATTCAAGAGATGTTTAACAGAGCATTCAAGAGGGTAAATACATTTGAAGACTTTAGAACAGAGTTGGTGGAGGGCAAAGAAAAGAGAGCATGAACTGAGCTAGCACAAGAGATTACAAAGAAGCAAAAGGTGAAAGATGACAAAGAAACAACAGAGATTAAAAGTTAATGGAAATTATTTCAGATGAAGAAGAAGTAGCAATTGATGCTATTCTTTTAGCTGTTAAGTCTCCAAGTATTGTTGACTGGAAGATTCATAAAGAAGGAAGAAAAATCTATTATCAAATAATGAGAGCTGATGGAAAGTCTCAAATGTACATGATCTTTAGTCACATGCTTAAAAGTTTTGACAAGGAAGATTTAGAAACTTTGTACAAGTTGGTAAAAGCTAAATATAAGTCAACAAGACCAGTGGAAGACTTGGATTTGGTATTATGGAATGATTTGAAAACAATGTTTGAACCACATGTAGAAGATGTAGTATGGAGGAATCAACAAGACTACAAAGTGTTAAGTTGGAAGCTATATGACTCCTATGGAGTACATTTCTTGAGGATACAATATGTGCAGATTTACATGCTGGTAGAGCTTCTTAAACTTCTCACAAAATAGCTTAAGAATCAATGAAGTGTTTGGAAGCATCCTCCTAGTGATTATGGAATTTTTAATGGAGAAACTTGATGATTTTGGAGATAAATATCAAGTTTAGGGGAGGATTGTTGGGATTAAAAGCCTTCTTAATGCTGCTAGTATTACTGCTGCTCATATCAGAGTTAATGCTGCTTAGCTGTGTTAGTACTACTCAAGAACTTTAAAGAAAAATGCTAAGTGTTTACTACTGCTAGTGTAAAGTTACTATTGTTAGTACATAGTTAGTACTGCTTGTGTAAAGTTACTACTGCTAGTGCATATTAGTGCTGCTCAGAGACTTAGAAGAAAAATTGCTAAGTAGTTACTACTGCTAGTACAAAAGTTACTACTGTTAGTACAAAGTTAATGCTGCTGAAGGAGTTAACGCTGCTAGTGAAGAAGTTTGTATTGCTGAGTTAGTTAGT
>BQNB010039800.1:0-47847 GCA_026074375.1 Tanacetum coccineum | reverse complement strand
GCAATTGTTTTATATATATATATATATATATATATATATATATATATATATATATATATATATATATATATATATATTTATATAATTAATTGAAATCAAATTTTTTGCGCCGCTGCCGGGGAGGTATGTGCGATTATCAAGTTTATGTTTGAAGATTAGTGTTTGAAGACCCTTCACCGTGAATTTATCGCTTTCATTTGTGAATATTTTCTTCTATTATCAAGTAATCAAAAATTCCAAAAAATTTGAAAAACAACAAAATCAACCGTTGTGTCACTTGTGAATTCGGCTCACCTTTAGATTACAAACTATAAGAGAGGTATAAGGAGGGTTGATCCGACGAACTTCGACACGAAAGGAGAAGGTTTTTAATAGCTTCGTGCTTACCCACTCCTCCGCTTCTTTGTGCGTTTTCTAGAGAGCTACCGTACACTTGTTTGATTATCGGTTACAAAAATATTTTTCTCTTTTTTGTTTTCTCTTATTTTATTCTTTGTGCATTTTCGTTGGTGAACCTTCTACGAATCCTACTTCTACGATTCCGAAACGTCGTAATCGTAGACGTTCTATACAAAGAGTCGAACCGTTTTCTCTTGTAGAGACTCCCGTAGTTATGATGGTCGATCAACGTACTATGGCGGAATTACTCTATGCACCCACTGAGGGTTATGCGGAGCCAATCGTAGTACCACCTATTCCCGCTGAGCATTTCAAGCTCAAGCATAGTCTAATCAATATTGTAACTTCAAAACAATTCTTCGGTTTTGAGAAAGAAGATACTCATGCTCATATTCGATATTTTAACAAGATTACTTCTACGTTGAAGTACAAAGATGTGCCCGAGACATCGATTAAGCTTATGCTTTTTCCATTTTCTATCGATGGTCCAGCTCGGATTTGGCTCCACAAAGAACCTTCTCGTTCTATTCTTACTTGGGACGATCTTGTGTCCAAGTTTATTAACCATTTCTTTCCTCCCTCAAAAACAATAAATCTCCGGAATGAAATTTCAAATTTTCAACAACGTTTTGATTAAACATTTTATGAGGCATGGGACCGATTCAAGGATCTCCTTCGAGCATGCCCACATCATGGTTTTACCGAATTACATCAACTCGATACCTTTTACAATGGTTTAAACTCATCTGATCAAGATTCTTTGAATTCTGCCGCCGATGGCAATCTTTTAGAAAGAAGTGCACAAGATGTGTTGAAAATTATTGAAAACAAATCAAAAGTTCATAATTCAAGAAATAAACCGATTGTTTCTCAAGTGAAAGAAAGTAATGTTGATTCTTCAGAGATAGTCAGTGTCGTGACTAGTGTCATGTTTAAACAACATCAAGTAACCCCAGCTCCAGCTTCAGTAAAAGTTGTTAAGGAATCTTGTGTTACTTGTGGCGGTGCTCATTCTTACCGACAGTGTCCTACCGTCGATGGCAACACTTTTTCAGGCTATCAAGACAATATTCAAGAATATGTTTCTGCAGCCGCAGTGAACTACAATCAGGGAAATACCAGTTATCGTCCCCAGAGTGTAGCTAATCAGTTTCGACCACCCAGTTTTGCTCAATCGAATGTGCAAAATTAAGGGTTTAACTAGAACCGAGGAAATAATTTCAATCAAGGTAACCATAATTATCAAGCTCCACCTCAAGTTGGACCTTCAAACGATCTCTCGAGCTACATGAAGACAAATGACGTTAATATGAAAATAACGCAAAATCAAATAACCAATATGAGGACGGAATTAAAGAAAGAGATGGATAATACATTGACTAGACAAAACAATGCGTTCAAGAATGATTTAAATAATGAGTTAACGAATGATATTAAGAGCATGATGAGTAGTTTTTTTCAAATGAATACCGCTTCTTCTTTGGGCTTGGGTTCACTTCCTAACAACACCGTTGCTAACCCGAGAGGTGGCTTGAAAGCAATCACCACCCGAAGTGGTATTTCTTATGATGGACCTCCAATTCCTCCACCTTTGTCTTCTCTTCCCAAGGTGGTGGAACGGAAACCCGAGGTGACAAAGCATATGGTGCAACCGAGTATCAAAAACATCCAACCTCCGGTAGTCTAAATTCAAGCTCCCATTGATGAACCCGTTGTTGCTCCTAAGCCTAAATCGTCTATACCTTATCCTTCGAGAGCCAACAAACAAAAACTCCATGAAAAAGATGATCTCCTAGCTTTGAAATTTGTTTAAATCTTTAGGGAATTACATTTCGAGCTCAGTTTCGCGGATGCTCTTCTACTTATGTTGAAATTTGCTTCAATGTTTAAAAGCCTCCTTAATAACAAAGAAAAATTGTTTGATTTATCTAAAACACCGGTGAATGAGAATTGTTCGGCGGTTATACTAAAAAGTTACCCGAAAAACTTAGAGACCCCGACAAGTTTCTCATTCCTTATGATTTTCCAGAGTTAGTTGAATGCTTAGCCTTGGCCGATCTTGGTGCAAGCATCAACTTGATGCCTCTTTCCATATGGAAGAAGCTCTCACTCCCCGAACTTACTCCTACTCAAATGATTCTTGAACTTGCAGACCGATCGACTACTAGTCCATCCGGTGGTATCACTGAAGATGTCTTCGTTAAAGTTGGGGAATTTCCAATTTTTCGGCCGTATTTCGTATGGTCGTTGATTACGACGCCGATCCTAGGGTTCCTCTCATTCTCTGGAGACCTTTTCTAAGGATGGCTCGAAGAGTTTAATTAATGTTTTCGGTGGAATAAATAACTATTCGATTTAATGATGAAGCCATAACTTTTAAAGTTGGTCAAACTTCGAGATACTCCTACAATAATTCTGAATCGGTTAATCGAATCGATGTCATCGACATTTCTTGTGGAAGGTTTGTCAAGAAAGTTCTTTGATTTTCGGATAGTTCTAAAGTGGCCAATACATCCGTCTTTTAGATCCGATCTTTATACTTCTTTCCCCTTCTCACTCCTTTTGAAGGACGGTGTATTAATTTTGGAAGAAATCGAGGCTTGTCCTACAAGTGATTCAATTCCACAAGGAATTGATGATGCCGATTTTGATGTGGAGGGAGACATTCTTCTAACTCGAAAAGCTACTTAAATAATGATCCATTATCTCCTCTCTCAGAAGGAACTTCTTTTTAAGGAAATTAAAATGATAAAATTTTATTGATGAATCTCCGCGCTTGAGCTCAAGGATTTACCGGTCTCTCTTGAATAACATATTTTTTAGAAGGAACCGATAAATTACCCGTCATTATTTCGAAAGGAATTAAATAATGAATAAAAAAGCCGCCTTTTAAAAGTTCTTAAGTACTCAACGGGCCATCGTTTGGTAAAATCTCCGACAATAAGTGGTATGACCTAGTTTTTGTAACTTTTACAAGTATCTTAATGGAAGTCGACTTCCAAACCGGCGGTTCAACTCAAAGTAGGGTAATCCGAAAATTTATGAGCTATCAAATGGAAGTATCATACTCCTTGATGCGGATTGATTTACCTATCTATGATAGTACGTGGTGAGTCTCGTTCATTGTGTGCCTAAAAAGGGTGGTATGACCGTAGTTGAAATGAAGATAATGAGTTGATTCTACCAGACTAGTTATCGGTGGCGTGTTTTATTGATTACCTTAAAGCTTATTGATGTGACTCGTAAGATTCATTTCACGTTGCCTTTTATGGACCAAATGCTTGAAAGACTCGCGAGAAATGAATACTATTGTTTTCTAGATATTTTCAAATACCTATTGACCTGAAAGACCAAGATAAGACCACCTTCACTTGCCCTTATGGGATGTTTACCTACCGATGTATGCCTTTTGGTTTATGTAATGCTTCGGGCACGTTTCAATGTGTGCTTGATGGCCATTTTCCACCTAATGTATCGAGGAAACATGGAGGTCTTCATGGAAGATTTCTTGTCTTCAAAGGATTCTTTCTCGTCAAGCCTCTCTTATCTCAGACAAAATGCTTAAATGGTTGTGAAGACAACTAATTAGTTATAAATGGGAGAATGTCATTTATGGTAATAAGAAAGGGCAATGTTCTAGGGCATAGATTTCCAAGTCCTGGATTGAGGTCGCAAAGCTAAAGTTGATGTTATAGTTAAACTCCCTCACTCGACTTCCGTCAAAGGTGTTCGAAGTTTTTTAGGTCACGCCGGATTCTATCGTCGATTTATTCAAGATTTTTCTAAAATCGCCCGGTCGATGACTCATCTTCTCGAAAAAGAAACTCCTTTTATTTTCTCGAAAGAATGTATTGAAGCGTTTAATATACTTAAGAAGTTATCGAAGGCCCCGATTTTATTGCCCGGCCGATTAGGATCCTAACACTTTGAAATTTATGTGCCGTCGCTAGTGATTACGCAGTAGGTGCGTCTTGGGAAAACGTAAGACCAACTCATTTCCAGCTAATACATATGCTAGTAAGACCATGACGGATGCTCAAGCACATTACACATTGTTTTATTTTTAAAGGGAGAATGAATTATTAGCCGTAGTGTTTTTCGAGAAATTCCTGCAATTACTTAGTTTATCCGTAGTACCATAGTCGTATAGGATCACTTGGCTCTCAAATATCTTCTTACTAAGCAAGATGCTAGCGAGATTGTCGGAGGTAGATTCTCTATATAGGAATTCGATGTCATTATTATGATAAAAAAAAGTGCAGTTGGTACTCTGCGGCCGGACCATTTGTCTAGATTAGAGAACCCTCATCAAGGTGATCTCGAGAAAAAGGAAATTAATGAAACATTTCCTCTCGAGACCCTTGGAATGATATCTTTTCATGGTGATTCTAGTACCCCATGGTTTGCCGACATTGCAAATTACCATGCGAGGAATTTTATTGTTAAAGGGATGTCGTCCAACAAGAAGAAAAATATCTCTTAAGGATTGTTAAGCATTATTTTTGGGACGACCCCTACTTGTTTAGGATTTGTGCGGATCAAATGATTAGATGATGTGTTCACGGCCAAGAAGCCGTTGATATCCTCACAGCTCGCCATAATTGACCCACCGAGGGACATCATGGTGCCAACTACACCGCTAAGAAAGTCTTTGATTCTGGTTTTTATTGGCCCATACTAGTTACCCGTGATGCCATGTCTTGGTTCAAACGGTGTGACGTGTCAACGTAAGGCTAATATTTCGCAACGGATGAAGATGCCTCAAAATGCATTCAGTTTGCGAGATCTTTGAGTATAGGGCATAGACTTTTTGGCCACGTTCCATCTTCTCGAGGGATATGAGTAACATTCTTGTAGCCGTCGACTATTTGTCTAAATGGGTTGAAGTAAAAGCGCTCCCCACTAATGATGCTTGAGTTGTTGTTAAAATTTTGAAATCTCTTTTTGACAGATTTTGAACTTCCTCATGTATAATCAGTGATCGCGTTTGGTACTCATTTTTTTGTTATTGTCTTTTTGCTAAAGTTATGCTTAAGTATGGAGTTACTCATCGTCTTTCTACCGCGTATCATCCACAAATGAGTGGACAAGTGGAGGTTTCAAATCGTGGTTTGAAACGTATTATTTTAGATAAGGACAGTAGGTGAAACCGTTGCTTCATGGTCCGTTAAGTAGTTGATGCATTATGGGCTCCTACGCATTAAGACACCAGTAGGTGCACTCCTTATAAGCTCGTGTACGGAAAGGCTTGCCATCTTCCTATCGAACTTGAACACAAGGCCTATTGGGCCTTGAAACATTGTAATTTTGACCTTTAGAATAGGGTGATCACCGGAAAGTTCAAATGAATGAACTAAATGAACTCTGGGATCAAGCTTACAGAGGAAGCTCTTTAATCTTCAAGAGAAACGAAGAAGATTCATGACTCCAAAATTAAAAACAGTGTTTTTAACGTTGGTGATGAGTTCTTCTCTTTAATTCATCGATTAATGATTTTTTCTGGTAAGCTAATACCCGTTGGAGCGGACCTTTCATGTTGCTCAAGATTTCCCTTGTGGTGCCGTCGAGTTATCTAATATCTGATGGACCAAACTTTAAGGTGAAATGGTCACATAGACTTAAACAGTACTTTGGAGGGGACTTTACCTCGATGGTTGTCCCGGATCTCCAAACTTTCCCCATGGACTATTAAATTCAGGGATCGAGTCAGGCTCGTGACTCGGTTAACAAAAACAAGTGCTTCGCGGGTGGCAACCCATGCTTATCATTTATAGTAGTATAATAATGAATAAGTGTAATGTGAGGAGGCTCACCTCTTCCTTTCTCGTGTTAGTGTTTTGTGTTTTATGTCTAGGTATTGTCCGATTTTGTAGGCTCTCGTGATCGTGGTTTTGTCCCTCGTTCACTCGATCTTCAATCCTTTGCACGCATTTATATATGGAAATTGATATCCTAGATCTTATGATTATGTTTAGTCTATTAGCATAGTTATAAACAATTATATTTGAGTAGAGACCCTTATATTTGGATTATCGCTTGAATTAGTAAGGGTGGGGAGTGGTGTCAGTCTCCATTGAGGACAATGTGTAGTTCTAGTATGGGGGGTGTCTTTTGATTTGATCTTACTTGCATTTGCCTTGTCTTCACGTAACCTTGTTTTCCACCAAAAATATGTGATTTTATGCCAAAATTTAAAATTTTTCAAAAATAGAATAAGTGTTTTGACATGATGTTTTGTCTTTTTAAGGAATAAATTTTGACTTGATCGAGCATGTTGGGCCTCTAGCATGCCCTTAACTTTAAATAAAATTTAAGCTTTGCTTGTCTTTTTTTCATGTTGCTTTAAATAACGCGAATTCTAGCTTGTAAAAGCCAAGAGTTTGCAAGTTTCTTGTAGACTTTAATCAGCTAAGCTTGTTTTGTTAGACTAAGCATTCGTGGATTCTTTTTTAATTAAATATTTTAAATTTGCGAAGAAACGGATATGATAGAGTTTTATATAATGTTTGATGCTAAAATTAGTGTAGTTGGAACTCATTTAAGCTCCATAGAGGTTAATATGTGGCCTTTTTGCTCCAGAAGTTAATAAACTTTTATTTAATTGTATGAATAAAAATAAAGTTTACTTTAGGTTTTGCGATTCTTGTTTCGATACCATTCGTTAGAGATTCCTTCTGGTGAAATTAAGGTAACACACATTAGAGGTTTTGTCAAGTTGTGCGGGAAAATATGCTACGTTTCTTTGACGGCTCGCTAATGTGTCTAGGTAGTTAATAGGCCACAGGACTTGATATTAGGTAATATTAATAAGTTACGTAATAAATCGGAAGCGAAAAAGACCACTACATCTTGCCGGCTCATAAAACTGATATGGTAGTCGTTTAAAGGGTGGAGGGTATAATAATAAATAAAAATCTGTGGGTGTAAAAGTTTATGCCTTTGCCGGCTCAAACCGATGTTGGCAGTCTTTCTAAATAGGCAATAGTAATATAATCCGAGATGATAAAAGTTATGTTGCTCTTACAGGCTCACAACCGATGTTGAGCTTCTAAAAGGTTGTGGCAATTACGAGCTCGATATAAGATCCTGGACCATTGTCGGTGCGCATACGATGTGGTGTTGTTTAATGGGACCGAGGTTTATATTGTTGCTTATAATAATAATATTAAGCCAAATTTTTGGAACTTCGTGGTTATCTAAATGGATTAACCTAAAGCGTTGCATAATTAAAACCTTAATGTGGACTTATTCTCACCATATCGTCTCTTGGAGGGATTTCAAACTAATTATGTCTAAAACGGTTTACTTTATTGAATAAGGATTTAAATTATTCATCATCAAATAATAAAATAAATTCTTAGAGGATTTAGGAAATAGGGAGCGGAAATGGCAATGCTTTCACTATTGCATTTATTGAAGGGGTTCAGTAGTTGCATTTCTTAGGCTTGTATTTAACATGATTTTGTTTTTAAGTTGGTCTTGGCGGGTCGTGTAAAAATCGTGGACGATGAATTATCTTTTTTAGTGTTCTTGTTACGTGAAGTTTATGATTTGAATTGTGTGATAATATAAAAATATTGTTAAAAATTGGGTGCTTTTCAAAAAACTCAGTAATTTTTATTCCCCTTAGATGATCACGTAGCTAATTTTCGAGGTATTATTCTATGGGGGTTGAATTGTTGGTTTTCTAGTTTGTACACTTATGACATTGCTGTGAGGACACGGGGCAAATTTGGGGGGATTTGGTTTATGTGTTAAATACAATAATTTTACTAATAATACAAGCTAAAAGTCCAATAATGACCAAAAATATACAGAAAAATGCATTGTATTTGTTTGTATTGTGAATTGTGTCTTGCAGGTAACGGATATTACACAAAACGACAAAAACAAGGCAAAACAGACAAAACCGAGAACGGGAATGGAATGAGCGTGAAAAATCATAGCCGAAGGTGTGTACATCCTTAATGGACCAACCCGTACCCATTTTAATGGGCCGGGACAGCCCAATTATGATCTATACTTATCAACTTAAGACCATTTTATTAAGTTTAAAAATCAAAAACCTTTAAACCCTTTTTTATCTATTCCTAGCCAAGATTAAGCCCAAACCCTTATTATTCAAGCCAGTCAAAGTTATAAACGGATCAAAAAGTCAATTTAATTGTTTATCCTTCTCCACTTTTCCCTCCATTTCACTTGCACCATCGTTCCAGGGTAAAACCACCCCATCACATGCTATTATTGCTTCTAGAAGGGAAAACCCATGGACAACCTCCGAAACATCCATATCAACGCGGCAATCCCAGCCATACCATTGGCTATTAAGGACGTTGGCACGCAAATCCAACGCTTAAGAGGTTGATGATTGTGAGGCGGTTTGATTGAAGGGCCAGGATTAGAGATCATGCGAGCGTCCTAAAGGCTAGAAGGTTCCTCTCACCACTATAAAAGGAGGCTTTCACACACAGAGCAAGACGTCTAGTTTTAGCTTAATTTCAGTTCTTAATAGCTTAATTTTTATCTTAGCTTATTGTTTTCTTTTGAATGTAATTTCTTTTTAAGCAGATAGTAATCATTTAGATCAATAAAATTAATTTGATTCAGTTTTTAAATTCTGTTTTTACCTTAAATGCAATCATGATTTTGCTTGTTATTTAATTATAAGCTAATAAGCTATTTAAGTTGTCTCACTTGTTTTTTTAGCTATATGCTTATTCAGTTTGGCTCACCTAAGGCTTAAACTGAATAAGCATTTACCTCAAAATTTACTCAAAAAGTTGAATAAGCCAATTGAAAGATAAGCCAGAAATAGATGGGCTTATAGGGCTTATTAATAGCTTATTGTTTAAGCAGCTTGTTGATAAGCTCTTTTGAGCATTGTATAGCCCTGTTTGTGCAAGGGCAATTGTAAGTTCATCATTTTACTTTACTGCTCAATTACGTTTCCTATTGACTTAATTGACTGTTATTTCTGTTTACTTTTGCTTATTAATGCTTAATCTTTCTTTTCAAATGCTTTTTATGCTTATGATTTAGCTTTTATGACTTTTAATTGATTTTCATGCAAAACTGCTTGATTTAGTCTAAAAAACTGCTTATTATGTGTGAGCTTATTTTAGTGTTTATTTGTGTGTTCTTAATGCTTAATCATGCTTAATATTGTTGGTACTTAATTGTTTTTAAGTCTAATAGTTTTTAAAGATCTATTGCTTTGTTTAATTGAGTTTAAGGAATTTAAAGGAGTGTTTGGCTTTACAGTTTTAACCACAAGTTAAAACTGTTAGTGCACTCTTGTGTTTTAAAAGTCACTTTGGATTAGTCATAAATCAGTTTTAGATTAAGTGTTTGCAAATTTTGAAAGATTATATTGAATTTTATGGTTTAGATTAACAAATGTTAAAGTCTGCTAGATTTTAGAAGTTAAAACTGTTGATTTTTAGATTTGAATCTTAGAGTTTTTGAATTATGCCCAGAATGATCAAAATGGTTTTGTAGTCATGGTTTTATTTTTGGTTGTTTAAGTTATAGCACTGTTTCATTGGTTTTATTGGTTTTGTGTCTAAACTGTTTTTGGTATGAAGTTTAGTTAAGTTTTATTGGCATTTTCGAAGCCTATATTTACAGGTTAGCTAGGGGTGGTCTGTTTTTAGACTATGTATTTAAGGACAAGCTATTTGGTTTTGAGCTAAATATGTTTGGCTTTTTGGAGGCTTAAAAACAGCTTTTATTACTGAGAATATTTTTAGGGCTGCATTTGCCTTTTTTGACCTTTAGTTTTTTTTATACCAATTCTAAACTGTCTACTCTTTTCAAAAGTCCTTTTTTCTAAACAAAATTTTCTTTATTTTAGTTTTTACGTGTTATTAGAGGGAAATTTTTATCTAGTTTTTAGGTTTAAGGTCTAGCTTGTGATTAAATAGCTTAAAATTTAGCTTAAAAGTGCCTTCTAAGGCTGTTGTGATAACAGGTTTAGCAAAAAGCTTAATTGGATTCTGTGATTTTGGCCTTTTTGTAGTGCTTATTGGGTTTAGGACTTGCGTAGTATGTTTGTTTTAAAGGTCTTTGTAGCTTATTTGGGCTAAATTTTGAGCTTATAGAAGTTTATGTGTAAAACAGTTATGTATTTTAGCTTTGAGCTGTAAGTGTAATATGTCTCTTAATTAAGCTCTTTTCTGGCTTATTAGTTGGTTTCATAAAAAAGTCCCTTTTCAAAAAGTTCTTATTTTAGTGGTTAGAATCTTTTTCAAAAAGAAAAAATTTTTAAAAATGTTTTTAAAAAAAGAAAGGTCACATGGGTCGAACCTGTGACCTCTCCTTTATAACACCAACACCTCAACACACACTTCCACACCAACGGCATTGGGACTATTTTAATATACATCCTCTCTATTATTTTTTTTAAAACCCATTTCTTCATTAATTATGCTTTCAGCCCTTTTGGGCTAATTTCCAGCTTATTGAAATAAGCTGGCTGTTCCCTTTTATTTTTCTTAAATCATAAATTGTTCAAAGTATTCTCTAAATTTTTCAAAATTTTCTGAATTAGTTTAATATTTTTTATAATATTTTTAGATTAAAATAGTTTTTAATTCATAAAAAAGGTAAAAAAATATAATTTTTTTTTCTAAAATTATTTTTAGTCATTTAGGATTTATAAAAAATTAAAATTGTTTTTAAGGATAATTTTTATAGTTTATGGTATTAAAGTCGCGTTTTGAGATTTCCCTGTTAACGGTTTTTATTTAATTTTTATTGCTTTCGTTTGTAGCTTGCCTTTATTTGTTTTTGCATGTTAATTGTAGAATTAGAATCCAAATCCACAAAATCCTTAAATTATTCAAAGCACGCGATCACGAACTTAACCGATTCTCAATTCACACTTCGTCGGGATACGACTCGGAAGGTTTTGAATTTTACTTTGGATAAAAGTAATCTTCTTAAATCCTTACGGAATACTTATTACTATACTTTTATTGATATTATCCTTATATACGTATTTGGAGACCAATCAACCGTCTTGCTTTAATTCCAACTCTCTTAAGAACGGTTGCCAACATTAACATCGCCCTATTCCATTCATCACGATAATCTCCATTTCTTCTATACTGCGAAAGTTAGTTCATTGCAGACAAAGGTTTCCAACATATATTAAGCACATTCTTATAAGGCTCCTCCCCCCCCCCCCCCCCCCCCCCCCCCCACCTTACAACATTATCCCTTTGTACACCATCTTAATCTTTCATTATAAAGTTATGAATATTTTTGGACATTCCAGTGAGTTTACACAAGGGAGAAGTTAAAAGTGTGTAAATTCAAAATCCTATCATGCTATGAAAACTTTAAGTTGTGGCACAGTCTATGTGGTATCTTATCATGTCGCAATATCTAGGTTATCATCTATTTTTAGTTTCAAGATCTCATTCCCTAGTTCTAAATTCCTTAATTACCTCACCTTCCTCAATGGTGGGCATTAAATCATACTTGATTTCTCCTAAGCTCCAAATGGTTCATTTAGATCATTTAGTTTGATGTAATCTCCATTCAAAGGGTCTAATGATTCTATTAATCACCAAAGTCTCTCCCATTAGCCTAGCTTCTAAATCAAGCTCTATTCTTTCTCTTAAACTTAGCATGTAGACCCTTTTAATTAAACTACTAACAGGTTTAACACTTTTGAAAATAATCTTTTCTTCCCCAACTCTTAAATTAATCTTTCTCTTGTTTACATAAAATTTTAGATATGGGCGGTTAGACAAAATGGTCTTCCAAGGATCTAAGGGCACTTTGATATCCTCGGTGCATATTAGAATTATAAAAGGTCTTATGAATTATAAAGTCTACGGGGAAAGTAAATTTGCCAATTCCTACTAGAACGTTTTCAGCAATTCCTTTTGGATATTTCACTATCCTATCTGCCAGTTACACTGTCAACCTAGTGTGAACTAATTCACCCAATCCTATGTTAAGGTAGGTCGAGAGAGGCATAACACTAACACTAGCTCCTAAGTTAACAAGGGCGTTGTCAAAACAGAAATCATTAATAAAGCAAGGTAAAGTGAAACTTACTGGGTTTTTCTCCTTTCGGGGTATGGCTTTGTTGATATGTGAAGCTCCACAAGCTTTCGTGAATTTTGGTCCATAGTTCCTCTCTTCTTCACAGTAATGATTATCCAAACGACTTTGAAAATGAACTGTCATTTGTCTTGCCTTGTATAATGGTATACTGTTCTGTCCAGTGGATACGGCATATTGGTTAGATCCAATACGACGTATCAAGTTTGAATCAGCTTGTATAATGGAGGTTGAAATCGACTTAACTTGGTCTCTCGGGTTTGTTTTAGTTGAGCTTGGTAGGCTTCCAAATCCTATCTCCTGTAGTACCTTGCTCATTTGCCCAATTTGAATTTCTAAAGTTTTGATCGATGCTCCTTGGTTCCTTATGGCAGCATCTGTCGAAGCCCGGATTTCCTTGATCAAGTTAGAGTTTTCTTCGTGTCTCTTTGCTGATTCACTCATGAATTTTCTCAAGGTATCTTTCATTGATTGCCTTTGTTCTTGGAATGAAGGATTAGCGCTGTTCCTTTGATAGTACCCTGGAGCAGTTGCTCTATATCCCTCTCCTTGAAAAGGTCCACCAAATTGCATGTAGTAAGCTTCTTCTAGGGTTTTCCCTTCTTCTTTTTATGGGCAATCCTTGGTGTAATAGGGTCCTTTACGTTGCTCGCATCCAACTTGAGCAGCATAAACTTTTTCATTCACTTTCTTAATCTCTTCCAAGATTGTTCAGTTGTGCTTGTATAGTAGCCAGTCCATCAAAAGTCTCGGTACTTCTTCCTCTAGATGTTCCATTGTGTCATTTTTTAGAGTATTCAGCCATTTCTTGGATTGCTATTTTGGCATCTGTAGTAGTTTTAGTTGGAACTGCACCTCTTGAGTCAAGAATCTGTCGTGTTGGAACATCCAACCCATTATAGAACAAAATCACCTCCTGCATCTCAGGCAAATAGTGTTGAGGACACTTCATCAAGAGTTCCTTAAAGCGCTCCAATGCTTGATAAAGGGTTTCATCTGACTCTTGATGAAAGTTGTTGATTTCCTTCATTTTCTTTGTAGTTTGACCAGGTGGGCAGTATTTGTTCAAAAACTTCGTTTTAAGATCTTCCCAAGTTTTGATCGAACCAGTTGGTTTGTTTCTTAGCCAACGAGCTGCGGCTCCAGTTAAAGATATAGGGAAGAATCGGAGCATTAGTTGATCCACAGTGATGTTAGGAACATGGAATAAGTCAACTATTTCAAGAACTTTTTCAATGTGTTCATTAGCATCCTCATTATCCGAACCGCTAAATGTGTTTTCTCGAAGCTCCTTAAGAAATTGTCCTTTAGTTCAAATTGATCTTTGTTATCAATTCTAGGCCTAGCGACTCCCGATCCATAGTTTGTTCGGGTCTTGCTCATGTATTGCTCCATTGTTTCTGCCATTTATTTTTCTTCTTCTTCCTCTGAGTATTCTTCGTAAGAAAGTAGATTGAAATATGGAGATCTCAATTCGTCAAGACTTAGAGTCTTGAAGTGTCTCCTAGATGATCAAAATTCTTGTTTGGGTTCTTTGTAAGGTGTGAATAGTTTGTTTTTTTGAACTCCTTGTCATGCACTACATGTAACAAGGGATAAACAATCAGTAGGATTTACTCTGAAAAAAATTTAGCACGAAAATCAAATAGGAAAACCAAGATTTCTGTTTCTGTTCCAGATGATCGATACGCCGTATCCAATAGAAGTGGATACGCCGTATTAATCAGTTGAATGAATACGCTGTATTGGACAGAAAGTTAGATACGCCGTATCCGATGGAAGTGGATACGCCGTATTCAGCTATCGACCAGAACAGTGTATTGAGAAAAACAATTAAATACGCAAAACAAATTAAAAACACACATAAATACAAAGATTTATAAAATGACCAAGATTATACACTAATCTAAATTACACTACTCCTAAGGGTTAGATCTAATCTAATGTTAAAAACCAAAATATCAAATAAAAATCAAGATTAATTTTCACTCCCCGGCAGCGGCGCCAAAAACTTGATGTGTCGTTGTGTGGTGTATATTTTTATGATTCAAGTTTTAAATTTATATTTTGCCGACTAAACCAAAAACAACACTTTAACGGGCAGTGTACCCAATCGGTAGTAGTTTCATGGAAGTAGGGTGTCGACAATTGAAGCCGAGGGGTCTAAATCTATCAATTTAATTAATATCTTGGTTATCTAATCTATGTTAATTCTATCCTATTCTAAACCTATGTCAGTCCTAATCCTAATTCTACGGGAAAAAATGGGGGTTTTTCAG
The DNA here is from genome assembly GCA_026074375.1 of Tanacetum coccineum. Classification (NCBI taxonomy): domain Eukaryota; kingdom Viridiplantae; phylum Streptophyta; class Magnoliopsida; order Asterales; family Asteraceae; genus Tanacetum; species Tanacetum coccineum. The sequence continues at coordinate 33,094 of BQNB010039800.1, read as the reverse complement.
CCTGAGAGACTGGCACGGTTTGGTTGGTGACTATAATCAATTCAAGGCACTTTAACCTACGCAAGCAAATTAACAAAAGATAAAAGAGCAGTCGAGCCAAATATAAGAAAACTGTATTAACCATTATTAATCCGATTAGAAAGTTGGTTTGTTTATTAAGTGAACATGATTTCTTTCTCTTGAGGCGGGTATTATCATTCTTAAGATTAGGAGTTACATAATCTAAGACCTAGAAATATTAATTTGTCACAATTTAAAGCATAGCTAAAGCATCCTATATGCTGATTATTAATCTATCTTAGGGATTAAAGCCAATGGTGATCTTGTTAAACACTAGATAATTAGTGACTTTACCCACTTACCGCTTAATGGCGATTTATACACTAGTAGTCCACATGGTCCAACTATCTAATGGAATCGAAAAGTATTTGTTGAATTATCTAGATTCACCTTCTAGTCACATGATCAATAAACCTATTGCAAACTATCCAATTAAACTCATGTTTAAGCCCGAAGCGTTATACTAGACACAGATTTAGTCAGGGACAATATTTGTGATCGTATGATTCTAGATGTATAATTACTATTATGAGAGTTTCCGCTGTAGATATCTTTGTCCGTCTCCCAGGTATCACTAGATCCAGTTGAATGATAGGTCGCATACAAAAGCACGTAAACAGTATATATTGATAAACATAAAAACAATGCATTCAACGATTAAATCAAGAAATTGAGATTATAATCATATACCAAACATTCAGAATCTCGCCATTTATAATAATGGCTAATACCCGAAGGTATTAGCCTTTAAACATCATAATAAATACAAGAGCAATTATTTAGCCAAGGTAAACTAACCGAGTTAACGAATGATACCAAAAACTAAACGATTACTAAAGTATATGGAATTACACGATGTCTCCTATGGAATTGATAGCGTTGCTCGACCTCTTCTGCTCTTTTTCTCCTCTGAAAATCAACTTTTATGGTTTAGGTATCGAGAATATGATTTAGCACACTTAAAACTCGTTTTTGAGTTTTGTATTTATAGGGTCTGGAAGTCGGTTCGATACGGCGTATCCAAGGGATTAGATACGGCGTATTGGGGGTTTCTTAGAGTAGGGACCACGTTTGATATCTTCCAGAATATTCACATGTTATATCTTAAATACAGCGTAATTGTATCTTCTGGATACAGGTATTGGCTTCTTCCTTAGTGGCTTTAGTGAGTGCAGGCGACGGGTTACGCAGTAAGTATCGTACTTGTTGGATACGGTATATTGGTCTTCAGAATAGTAATCTTCAAAATATCTTCGTTTAAGCTCCAAAATGCGCGCCTTTTGCTAATATTCACCAAGTACTCCATAATTACTGCAATTCTCAAATATAAATGATTAAGTAACAATTCTTTGCAATAATTATACAAATGGGTTAATAACATGGGATAAATGATGCTATAAAATAGACGTTATTTGATGTCATCATATATATACAAACTCGTTTTAGGGTTTTTAAGTGGCGAATTTGGCTGCTACTTAGGACATTTTTTAGGTGTCAAAACCCTCTTGTATCTGCCATTAACTCATGTTCTAATCAAGTAAGATCCTTTATCTTCTATCATTAAATATGTCTATGTGTTGTTTGATTGATTTATGTTCTTCACTTCCTTATAATATGTCCGGCTAGATCCATTAGTATTTACATATGATTGCATGAAACTTATTATGTAGATCCTTATTATGTTGCTTCTTGTGATGAATGTGCGCGTTAGGCTTTAGAAAACTAGCCATAAGATATTAAATTGGCATAGGCGTCTAAGGAAACGCGAGTGTGTAAAAAGGATACCATCGGTAACAGTCTTCATACTACCTTACCCCTAACTATGGTTGATCCCTCTTAAGTGTTTTAATTGCATGTTATGTCTCTTAAGGGGCACTTGTAATTAGCTTCATATCTTCCTTACTTGTGCGTTGCCTTAATGGAATATTACATAGACGGCGGATTCGTGTAATTCGTTCATAACTTAGGAAATACTTACACAGATCGTTACAAGAGTGACAAAGCAACATAATCTGGAGATTTATAAGAAGTAATGCATGATTAAGTAAATACGTTCATTTACTATATAGTTATCACTAGTAGTTTAGATTTATATTAGTTTAATTAGTTTAAAATCAACCAACCTCCCAACCTATGATTTTTACCTGCTTTCATAAAAACATAAAAATACAAAAAGATCTCCTCTCAAACTTTTGACCTTTGTTAGATTATGTTCCGATCCTTCACACCTATTTCCCTAGAGAACAATACGAAACACCCCCGAGTCTTGCATTACAAACTTTCAACTAGGGGTGTTGATCGGTTCGGTTATCGGGTTGTTCAGTTTATTAGGTTCGGTTAGTTCGGTTAAAAATTCTTTTTTGGTCAACCCAAAAACCGAACCGAATCGAACTAAAATTCAATCGAACCGAAGCGAAAACCAAAATTTCTTTTGGGGTTAACCCGGGAGAAAACCCAAATCAAAAAAAGAAATTTCATTTTGGGGTAACATTGGGATAAACCTAACCGAACCTAAAAACCGAAAATTAAAAAAATTAATTACCTAAATATTTTAGCAAAAAGAATATTTCAAGATAAAAAGTGTTTTTTATATATGATAAAATTTTATGTTGTTTTTTTTTACATGGAAGTATTATGAATATATATATTTATATAAATTCGTATTTTCGGTTCTATTCGCCAGCCCATTTCCAACCCGGAAAACAAATTTTGTTAGTTCGGTTCGATTTGGTTTTGGTAAATTCGGTTCAGTTCTTAGTTTGGTTCGGTTGCTTTCGGTTCGGTTAGGTTTCTGTTTTTGGTTTATTCGGTTATTTCGGTTTTTATGCTCACCCCTAACTACAACGGTTAGGTACTCTACCTAGGGGATTGTAAAACTCCTTGCGAGTTGCAAAACCCGTATCATCCACCCATCTGACATCCTCATCTTTAAGTCTCAATATACTATTGCGCTTGTTCCGACTAGTAGCACGAGTGTGGATGAAACGAGTGTTTTATCACCCTCCCATAGCCACCGTACACGACTACGTTTCTTCCACATTACTTCCTTACGCATAAGCAACTCCTTAATTTCTTCCTTAAGTATATCTTACTCACCCCTGTTGAGGAATCGAAACAACTTTGTAACATTTAGAGTCTTTTTTGCTTGGATCTAATTAATTTTTGAACACGACTAAAGATATTTTTGTTCCATTCTAAAATCCTAGCCGAACATTTTGTTGGGTTCAGTTTCTGAGCCCTTCAGTCTTTCAGTAGATTTAAACATAAAACCCCCTAAGTGTTTCTCAAGCTGAAGTCTTTTAGCTTGAGTCGCTGAAGCTTCTTCAGCGTCAGTTCTTCAGGTCCTTAGAAGATTGGGAAGTATCTTCACTTCAGTGTATGCAGCGGTACAGAAACTGAAGAAGGACTCTTGGAAAGAGCTTTAGTTCAGCTTGGCTGACAATTCCAAGCTAAACGTTGTCTATCTCCTTAACAGAAGCTGAAACGTGTTGTTTCACTTTTAGATGGTTTACAAGGCGGGAAAATGAGGCTTTATGTCAAAGGAAATAATGCTATCTACTTGAGGAATTGTTACTTCTAGGTGTTGGTATAGAAGTACATCAATGTCTTTAATGGACATGTACTTGGTATTACTGCCTCTTTTCCCCTTCAGTTCCCCCCCCCCCCCCCTTCCCCCCCCCCCTATAGAGCATGTGTACATTAAATGGTAGCTCAACCACCCATCTAATGCTTGACATATGTATTAGGTTAACTTGTAAACCCTAATCCCTTTGCCTATAAAAGGAAAGGGATTCCCAGAGTAAATGTTATCTCTTCTAATTAATGTGATACACATTTGAAGAGGTTCAATTTATCTTCTCAAACAAACTGAACTGTACTACTGGAAGCTAAAGATTCAGTTTAGTCATAAGTAGTTTGTTTTCTTACTCTCATAACTTTGGTTAGAGTTTAAGTTCGAAAGAGATAACACCCCAATTGTCATTAAACCACTTTGCTATTCATGCAAGCATGGTTATGTCATTTGATTTTTTATTTTGATTCTAATAAATGTCTTACGTTGAAAAGTACTTCTGGGTGTTTTAAAACTTGTTTTTATAATAATATATTTTTATATTTTTATATTTATATTGTATATATATTTATATATATATTTACTATATATATATAAGTTGGTTTAAAAACTCACTTTGTTACTATGGAATCTGATTAGTTTAAATTGATTACCTTATATTAAGATTTCACAAGGGACCAACAAAGTGGTAATCAAAAGCCCTCCTGGTTTATAAAATCCCTTGAAAAATGCATATATAAGGGCTCAAAGATTTTTAAATCAAGATCCCATCTTAAATTCGGTTAGCAGTTGAAGTACCACAGACTTTGAAATACAGGGAGGTGGCCATGTTAAAATGCCGCTCCTGTACTAGAGGTGGAAAATTTCACCAATTGAAAAAGAGGTTCATGTGCCATATCATTGGTATTGAACCTCAATTTGAAAATATCATCAAAAACGGTCCTTTTATTCCCATGGTAGCTGGTCAAAGGAAGCTAGAAGGACAATGGACTGCAGATGAGAGAAAGGCTGCTAACTTAGATCAGTGTCTTAAAAGTCTCATCATGTCCGTCCTTCCAGATGACCAAATGAATTCTGTCATAAATTGCTTAACTGTTAAATAAACATGGGATGACGTGATACTATATCACGAGGGCCCCTCTGATGTGAAAGAAAGTAGGGTCATGGACCTGAAGTTGTGCTATAACACCTTCAAATTCAAAGAAGGTGATTCTCTAACACAAACTTTCACCAGATGCAAAGCATTGATGAATGAGTTAGTAAATGATAGCATTAATCTTTCAAAGCTTGAAATAAATACTGGTTTTATAAACGGGTTACCAAAGAAGTGGCTAAGTTTCTGCCAAAGTCTCAAAAACACAAATCATGTGAAAGATTTTGAGCTTGCTTCTCTATTTGGTAAACTCGAATATGAAGAAAACCTAATAGACAGTATTTATGAGACTAAAAAGAACGAATCTTTTGTCTCTGCAACACCTTTGCATACTTCTTTCTTCCTCCTACCTCTATTGTCTAAGACTTTCAAGATAGTCCTGATGATGAATAGGATACAAGAAGCAGTCATAAGTACCTAAATAACCTAGAAGAATATCAAGCAAGAGCTCTTTTGGCCAAGTCTAAAAGATTCTTCAAAAAGGGCACTCAAAGGTTTAGTAGTGCAAAAGCAACTGACCAAACTGAATGCCATAAATGTGGCAAGAAGGGTCATTTTGTAAGAGACTGCTGGTCAAAAACTTCAGTTCCATCATATCAATCACCCTTTCAATCAAAATCTCTAAGTTCCTCTCAGCACAAACCAGAACTAAGGCCTACCAAGGACTTTGATAAGCTAAATACAAAATATAAACCCAACAAAGTCAAGGCTAAACTACACTTCTAAGCTCAAGTGCTTCAGCTTCTAAAGCCTCAATGGTAAAGAACAAAGGTCTTATTGTTGAAGCCTATGAATGGGATGAAGAAGAAGTGTCATCAGATGACAATGAGATGGTGGAGGTTAAAGTGCTCATGGATCTAGCTGAACATAATGATGCTGTCAACAAAGAAGGTGCCAGAAATGGTGAATGGGTAAAGATCTCAATGAGAAAGTATGACATCAGGAAACCCATCTGTTACCTAGATAGTGGATGCTCAAGGCATATGACTGGTGTCAAGAGTTACCTGTACAAATACGTGGAACAGTCAGGACCTAAAGTAGTATTTGGAGATGACTCTACATGCACAATTGAAGGTTATGGCTCTATCAAATGTAATGGTATAGTTTTCATAAAAGTAGCATTTGTAAATGGTCTTAAGTACAATCTAATTAGCATCATTCAACTCTATGATGCTAAGTATATTGTTTAGTTTGATGAGAAAAGAGGAACAATCTTCAACTCCAACAAAGAAGTTGTAATGATTGCTCCAAGAGTAAGAGATGTATATCGTTTTGAACCATGACATCTTATGCTAACGAATCACTGATTCTTTGACAAAGCTTCGGAAAATCTCCAATTGGCTTTGGCCATTTAAAGATTGCTCATCTAAACTTCAAAACAATCAACAAACTGGCCCAAATCCAATTCTTGTTATTGGTGTTTCCCAACTTTCTTATCAAAGGACAAACCTATGTTCATCATGTGAAAAATGGGAAAAGCCATCATAGAGCCAGTTTCAAAACAAAACAGACATCTTCTATCAAGAAATGTCTTCATCTTCTTCACATGGACTTATTTAGAAATGTATCCCTAGGTCCAATAACCATGAAAAGTACACCTTTGTCTCTATTGTTGGTAGAGTATCAAGGTAAACCTGGGTATTACTTCTTTAGGAAGGAAGAAAGTCAAGCACCTGAAACCATCATGTCTTTCATCAAAAGAGTTTTGAACATGAAAATCAAAATGACATCAAAGTTAAACAAATTAGAACTGACAATGGTACTGAATTCAGAAATAGCATTCTTGTAAACTCCTATGATGAAAAAGGGATTTCTCAAAATTTCTCTTCTCCCTACACACCTGAACAAAATGGTGTTGCTGAGAGAAAAAATAGAACCCTCATAGAAGCTGCAAGAACAATGCTTTCAGGATCTGTCTTTTCTAAACAATATTAGACTGAAGCTGTAGCCACTGCATGCTACACTCAAAACAGATCCACCATTGTGAAAAGACATCTCAAAACTCTTTATGAAATTTTTCGTAATAGAATCCCAAACATCAATTTTCTTTATGTCTTTGGATGTCCAGTTTACATCCACAATCATAAAGATCACTTAGGAAAATTTGCTGAAAAAGATGAGGATGGTTATCTTTTTGGATACTCGCTTGTTTCGAAGGCCTTCAGAGTCTTCAACACTAGAAAAAAACAAACTGAAGAAACCTATCACATCACATTTGATGAAAGCCCTGATGCTATCAAATTCTCAAAACCTTCAGTTGACAACATCAACATTGCTGAAACAGAAAGATATCCACCTGATGAATATCTTCATCCTTATAAACCTTCTAAAAGGTATCAAACAAACAGCAATGATGTGTCCTTCATAGAACCCTATGGATATCCTAAACCAGTTGTTCTTAAAACTAAAGTTTCATCTAAACAAAAAGGTTTAATTTTGATCACTATTGTTTCAAAATGACTCACATTCTGTTCAAAAATGATACAATCTGAAATGATGATCTATTTCTAACATTCCAATTACACTAGTGATGAGCAAATCATTGATAATATCTCAAATACTAAATACATTCAGATCTCTAAACACTCATCCTCTCCAAGTGTAAAGGATACTTTAGTACAAAATACAACTCCAATCCCAACTCCACCCTTACCCATTCCATCAATGGTCACTCCAGCTCCTCAAGACAGATGGTCTCAGGACAAACACATTGAGCTGGTCAATATCATTGGTAATCCAGGGGCTGGAATGCTCACAAGAGCCATGGCCAAACAACTTAGTGCTGCTTCAGCTCATGAATGTCTCTTTGTAGATTTTCTCTCTGAAGAAGAACCTAAAAAGGTTTCTGAAGCACTAAAGCATCTTGGATGGGTTGATGCCATGCAAGATGAACTAAACCAATTTTCTAGAAACAAAGCCTGGACATTAGTTCATGCACCTTATGGTAAAACCATAATCGGCTCAAAATGGTTTTCAAAAAAAAGAGATGAAACTGGAATTGTCATCAAAACAAGGCAAGACTTGTCGCTCGAGGCAATAATCAGCAAGAAGACATATATTATGATGAGACCTTTGCTCCAGTTGCAAGGCTTGTAGCAATCAGAATCTTTCTTGCCTTTGCCACATACATGAACTTCATAGTTTATCAAATGGATGTCAAAAGTGCATTCCTTAATGGTAAACTAAAAGAAGAAGTTTAAGTCAAACAAACTTTAGGTTTTGATAGCAATGAGTTCCCTACCCATGTCTGCAAACTGGACAAAGCCCTTTATGGACTTAAACAAGCTCCAAGAGCATGGTATGAAACTCTCTCAACCTTTCTCACTAAACACAAGTTTGTAAGAGGTAAGATAGACAACACTTTGTTTGTCTACAAAACTCAAACTGATGTGATTTTGGTTTAAATCTATGTTGATGATATTATCTTTGGGTCCACTAGCACATAATTGTGCAAACAGTTTGCTAAACTGATGACTCAAAGATATGAAATGAGCATGATGGGTGTCCTCACCTACTTCCTTGGATTTGAGATTAAATAATCTGAAAGAGGCATTTCAATCAACCAAGAAAAATATGTCAAGGATCTGCTGAAAAAGTATGACATAAATGGTTCATCAATGATAACTCCAATGGTACCCCTTAACAACTTAAGACATGATCTCAGTGGCAAAGCTATAAATGAGACTCAGTATAGAGGTATGATTGGATCACTAATGTATCTAACTACAAGCAGACCTGACATTCAATTCTCAACTTGTCTATGTGCAAGATATCAAGCAACCCCTAAAGAATCCCACCTTATTGTTGTTAAAAGAATTTTCAGGTACCTAAAAGGTACTCCTAGTCTTGGTCTATGGTATCCAAAATGTTTAGGTTTTGACCTAAAAGGATACTCAGTCTCTGACTATGCTAGATGCAACATGGATAGGAAAAGCACCTCGGGTGCTTGCCAGTTGCTAGGAGGCAAACTTATGTGCTAGAGTGCTAAAAAGCAGCAATCTGTAGCTATGTCATCAGCTGAAGCTGAATATGTAGCTGCTGGTGGATGTTGTGCTGACATTCTATAGATGAAAAGTCAAAAATCTTTGATATGGACATATATAGTAAAGATACCATATTTTGTGATAACACTAGTTAGTGGCTATGGCAAGACTAATTACAATACGTTCTGCACTCAAGAACAAAGCACATTGATATCAGATATCACTTTATTAGAGATCATATTCTCAAAGGAGACATTGAATTACATTTCATTCCCACTCATTATCAACGTGCTGATATCTTCACCAGGCCTCTTGATGAGCTAACTTCTATAAAGAATGGATTGTTGGTAATAGGTATGCTTAAACATGATTCATAAATACCTGAAGCTTAGTACTGTCTGACGAAAACAGTAAGCTTTCTCGCGATTTTCTAACTAAGATAAACAAGTTTTCATGTTAAATGTCAGTTCAGTTTTTGCATACAACCTTTAGCTTGCTTAAGTAAAGTAACTGAGCAATCACATATGTCTCATTCATGGATTTGTATGAGCATGTGTGGTGTTGTCGCCTTCGCTGGAGCATAGACATTGGTTAAGCCAAGAACTGAACAAAACTGGTTTATTCTCTTTAGTTCAGTTTAGAAAAATAATTTTATCTAAATCTTTAGCTATCTCTCGAGTGAAGTAACTGAGCAGTCACATATGTCTCATTCATGGATTTGCATGAGCATTTGTGGCTTTGTCGCCTTCGATGGAAGATTGATGATGATGAAGGTTACAATAATCATTTCAGCATAACATAACATCAAACGTGAACCAAGATCGGCCTTTTCAGACATCAATCTCAAGGTCAGTTTTAAAACAAATGTGATTTTCAAAAATAATATTATTTTAACAAAATAATTTCCTTTCTAAAGAAGTTGTTTAATTAAAATATATTAAAAGAGGATGTCCAAACGTTAGTATGACCTCGTCATCTTTCTCTCACCTACTTTTGCAGTTGAATAGACAGCTATTCACTGTTCTAGGTGTCAGAAGCATGCTATGCTGACTTTCATTAAATACAAAGTTTAGCACACGTTGAAAACAAACCCTAAACATTCCCATAACTTTATAACCTCAAATGAATATTACAATTTCTCAAAGAAAAATTTGTAATTTCATCAATCATATAAATCCACAAAAACCCTATCAATCAAAAGCATTATTACAATTCATCCAAAACCTAAATAACCATACCTCAAACCATATCAAATCTTTTAAAACCATAACTACCCACTTGGAAAGAATCATCCTCACAAAAACCCTCATCACCTGAAATAACTCCCAAAGAAGAACCTGTCACTCTTGACAAACCTAAAAGCCTAAATCCTTTTCTACCTACAAGTCAGGTTAATTTCACCTTTGATGAGATCACTTTCACCACAAATAATGAAGTTGCACTCCTATATCCCTTACATCCCAACCAAGAATACTTTAAGGACTTGTCAGACTTCATTTCCAAATGCTGTCTAAATGAAACATTTACAAAAGCCCCAACTCAATATAAAGAGTACCTGAGTGAATTTTGGTATACAACAAAGACCTTAGAAGGCTCTAAGGTTTGGGTATCCACTCCCACAGGTAGAGTTAGAGGATACATAGGTATTACAACCTTTAGAAATGCTCTTAGAGCACAATACCTACCTCACTAAAGTATGTATGTTCCCCCACCCTATATAACAGCAGTGAGACCATGGTTTGCAACAATAGGGTATAGGGGAGAGAATGAGGCAAAAGGAACTCTCAAAAAGAGTTGCCTTCCTCCTAGGTGAAGGTTGCTGATGGCTCAAATCATGCAGTGTTTAGGTGGTAAAACAGGTGGCCTAGATCAAATATCAAATAAGGATGTCACTATCTTGTACTGTCTGGCCAATGGAGTACAAGTGGATTATGCAAAGATAATATGGGAGGATTTAATTCATAAGCTGAATAAGAAGACTAGGGAAAAGATTGTTCCCTATCCTAGGTTTCTATCTCTTCTGCTAGACTCGTTCGGTTCAAGAAGTTTAAACTCGTTCGGCTCTATGGAAAGAACTCGTTCGGTCCTCGAAAAAATTTTCTCGTTCGGTCCAAAAAAAAATTTGCTCGTTCGGTTGTACAACTTTTCCTCTCGTTCGGTTGATACGTTTTTTCCACTCGTTCGGTTGTTCTTCACAAAAACCAAGAGCGTAAAACCCCTTGACGTTTTTGCCCAACTGATGCGACCAAAATAAACAACTTTTTGGACCCCAAATCTAACCAACAACTCGTCCTTGCCTTTCTCTTTGAATGAGCCGAATCATAACAAAAGAAACAATATGCCGAATGATGAAACACCCAAACTTTCGAATCCAATAGGCTTACAACACAAAAAAACCACGAAATCCACCCGAGGCGATTGATACCAATTGTAGGTTCCCGATTAACACTTCCACTTCATAACACGAATCGAAACAAGAAAGGAGAAAGAGAGATGATTAGTTTAGAGAGAGAGAGAAGAGAGAGTTGAGAGAGAAAAAAGAGAAAAGATATATTGAAAAAATGAAAACTAGATATTTTCTAAAAAGAAAATATCTATATATATGAGATATTTTCTGAAAAGAAAATATCTAAATATATATATACCCCTACACATTTAATGTGACGCGCGGGATATTTAACTAGGACCCGGGCTCAGGTTTTGCTTGGGATTAAACCCGAAACATATACAATATTAGATTAACTATCGAGCCCGATTCCCGATAATATTCTATTACAACATTAACTAACTAAAGACCGAATCTCCATCGTAGAGTGACCGAACTTCCTTGTTCGACTCAATAAATTAAGGCTAACAGATATCTTGAAAGACACAAGATCTGCCTTCACTCCTGACTCCTCACCAGATGAGCCAATCATTGTTTTAGATGAGAGTGAAAAGGAAGAGGAAGTTACAAAAGATAAAGACAATGAAGCCACTTCTCATGATGTACCTAAAGACACTTCAGTCCCACCTCCTCCATCTCCAAAATCAGCTCAAATTCAAGAGTTAATGGCTCAGGTTCACTTGCTTCAGTCTCAAAAGGAAGAGCTCGAACAAGCAAAAGCAAAAGCTGAAGCAGAAGTTGCCTCAATGAAAGCTAAGCCCTCATATCCAGACATCACCCAGCTTACTGAACTTCTGGTAACTTCTTTGAAACCTGAACTATCCAAACTCTTAGCCTCACATGACTTTGCTAGCTGCTTCTCAACTGAACTGAAAGAGCTCCCCTCAAAAATCACTGGATTATCTTGAGAGATTAAAGAGCTAAAGAAGCATGTTAGAGACATGGAAATAGAGCTGCATAGGGATCTAAAAGAGATTCCAACAAAACTAAAGACATTCACTTTCACTATCTCCAGTCTTTCATCCCAGGTAGCTAAACTGAAGAACATTCAATGGGAACTTCCAGCAGAGTTTCTTAATTTGCCAAGTCAAGTTTCTTTAGTTCAAGAAAAGTTCAAGACTTTAGATTCTCTTCCAAGTCTTTTGCACAAGGTTGCTGATACATTGAACATGTGATCCGTCCAAACCACACCTTAAAATACATATAATATATAATAAAATATAATATATATATATATAGTAAGGATAGTCTAGAAACGTACAAGCATGAATGTTTTCACAACAGGCAAAGCAACATCTGCTTTATTCATCACCTATACCTGAGGGGGAGAAAAACAAGCATATATTTGGCATTTTAAATCCGTTTTTGGTTATTTTAGCTCGTTTTTAAAGGTAAAAGGTATGTGTAATTAAGCACATACCAACAGGTTTGCCACAATGGTGAAAATGCATCAGGAGCTACAAGCATGAATGTTCCTTCAGCAGGAAAAGCAACTGATTCACTTGCTGAGGGGGAGAAGAACACCAAAGATGCTGAAGCAAACCTGCAAAAACAATTAATTAATCTTTTGGGCATTGAGGTGGTAGAACAATACCTTAGCAAAAAGTTACTCTTTGATAAATACTGTGACAAGATGTTGAAAAGAAAGAAAAGCCCTAAGATCACAAACTGTAAAGTTCCCATAAAGAAAGGCCCTATCATATGAAGTCATCTTAAATCTCAAGGTCAGTGATCTACATTCGACAGAATGGAGAGAAGTAATACAAGCTTGTCCAAACAAAAGTGAAAAAGGATGGAAAACCATTTATGATCTGGTAAAGACAAGATTGGATCAGCTGACTCAAACTGAACAAGAACTCAAGATTGACTTAAACAAACCCCTCAAAGAACAAGATCCTCTGAATGAGCTAAATGAGTTAGCTAACAAGAAAAGAAAAAGAACCAGTGACTTAAAAGACCATTCCAGGTCAACAAAGAAACACAAGTCATCAAGTTCAGCATGAAGAAGAGGTTCATTGAACAGCTAAGACAGTAGAATGGAAACCATTTGTAATAACTTTATCTTTTGTAAATGTATTGTAATGAAAGTTAGAATGAAAGGTTATCAGTTTATGTTGTTCAATTTATATCAGTTGTGTAAGAAGAAGTTGTTTTGCTCACTTACAACTGATTTTAACTTAGGCTATTTGTATATTCAAATAGGGGGAGATTGTTGGGTTCAGTTCCTGAGCCCTTCAGTCTTTCAGTAGATTTAAACATAAAATCCCCTAAGTGTTTCTCAAGCTGAAGTCTTTCAGCTTGAGTCGCTGAAGCTTCTTCAGCGTCAGCTCTTCAGGTCCTTAGAAGATTGGGAAGTATCTTCACTTCAGTGTATGCAGCGGTACAGAAACTGAAGAAGGACTCTTGGAAAGAGCTTCAGTTCAGCTTGGTTGACAATTCCAAGCTGAACGTTGTCTATCTCCTTAACAGAAGTTGAAACGTGTTGTTTCACTTCTAGAAGGTTTACAAGGCGGGAAAAAGATTGCTTTATGTCAAAAGGAATAAAGCAATCTCCTTGGGAAATGTTACTTCTAAAGTTGGTATAGAAGTACATCAACTTTCCTTAAAGGACTGTACCTGGTACTATAAAGCATGTGTACATTAAATGGTAGCTCAACCACCCATTTAATGCTTGACATGTGTATTAGGTTAACTTGTAAACCCTAATCCCTTTGCCTATAAAAGGAAAGGGATTCCCAGAGTAAATGTTATCTCTTCCAATTAATGTGATACACATTGAAGAGTTCATTTATCTCTCAAACAAACTGACTCGTACTTCTGAAAGCTGAAGCTTCAGTTTAGTCATAACAAGTTTGTTTTCTTATTTCTCATAACTTTGGTTAGAGAATAAGTTCGAATGAGATAACACCCCAATTGTCATTCAACCACCTTGCTATTTCGCAAGCAAGGTGTGTCATAAATTTTTTATTTGAATCTAATAAAAGTCTATACGTTGAAAAGTACTTCTGTGTGTTTTAAACTTGTTCTTTATATTGTTCATATATATTTGTTTAAAACTCACTTTGTTGCCATGAAATCTAATTAGTTTAACTTGATAAACCTTATATCAGATTCCAAGAGACCAACATACAAATTGAACCAAATTAAGATACCAACAGGAAATAAAGAAGAGCAATGGGGAAGCTGAGGAAAAATTATGAAATGAAATGGCGTTAAGTTTTTTAGGATGCCTAAAAGTCTATGAAAAATGCACGTACATTTGCAGGCTTTTTTAAAATTTTTAAAATGGGACTTGACAAGGAACGGCCTTCAAGACTTTATGCATGCTATGTACAAAGTTCATCTACCCAAATTGGTACAAGTCAAGGATGGTACATAACTACACATGGTAATCTTATCTTATCTATGTATATAAATATTGAATACAAAAATTAAATGTGAAGACTTTATGTTTTGTAAACAAAGTTTTGAGCATAGTTTTAAAAAGCGCGCTTTAGGCGCGTCAAGGCTCTAAGGCTCTCAAGGCTCTCAAGGCTCAAGCTATAGGGATTTTTTCAGATCGAGGCTTCGCACATGCACAAGGCTCAAAAAAAGCACAAAGCATTGGGCTTTAGAGCCTTGAACCTAGGCGCGCTTAGGAAATGTGCGAATTTTGAAACTTTGTTTTTCGAATTTATCATTCATTGACCTCGTATGTTAATGAAAGATAACCTAGAAACTACCTAAAAATTAAAAGAACTAATCAAACAATTTGAGTGTTTGGTCGTTCAATTCGAGTGTTTACACATATAGACTCATCCCTCCCTTTTAAGCATGAGATAATGTAGTCTCATCATGCCATGTATCTTGATATATTGCTTGATATTTTTAGTTTGAATTTGAACTTTGTTAGATGCATTAAGTATTTTAGTGTTATTTAAGTCATCATTAATATATAAATTGTCACCCAAACTATTAAAATTTTCTTTAATTCAATGCGCCTCATATTCACGAAGCCCGCGACTTGGTCTGCGCCTCGCCTTAAGGCTCTATAAGCCCTTTGCGCCTTGAGCCTTTCAGAACATTGGTTTTGAGAATTGTACAAGTGCATGTGAGTTAATAGCATCATCGATGGTTAACTCCAGATGGAATACAAAGAGTACATGAAAAGTTATGGGAGTTACAAGTATACAAACAATCGGCTTATTAAGTTATGGGAGTTGCTAAAACCCAAAGGGTGATAAAATTCTTTGGACCTATTTATTAACTCTCTTTCATAAATAATTTTATTTTGCAAGTAATTAAAAGAGACCATTCATATCTTTATGGAAGGTTACATACTACATATTGTGTGTAAAAATAGTTTACATGTCAAACAATATTAATCCAAACGAAAACAAAAGAAGACCTCTTACCACTTGAACACGGTTGCTTGGTAGATTACGAAGATAAATCATTCGTCAAATAAGCTACAAGATGACTGACAAGAAGACCATGATAGCTACGCTCTCTAGATGTATGAGCGTCTACGTTAGGTTTAGACAACGGTCGATAAGCATGTCAAACAACACCAACTCAAAAGGAAAGGCGAAACATATCACGTATAAATTTATAGATTGCTTCAAAAAATCAAACCCTATGCATCGCACGGGTGATAACGTCGCGTGAAAGTTAAAGAGAGGATCCGGTGGTGAAGATTTAAATGTGTAGTATGCTCTCTGCAATGGGAGTGCATGACTGTAAATGACATATAACGTTCCATTCGTATATATGAAAGTAACTGTGTTTTATCGATGTTAAATATGATTTGTTTGCCTTATATAGGCTCCGGTTCCATTGAGAAGGTTTTTATTTTGAGAAGATTGAGAAATCTTTGTTTGAGCAAATTGATTCATGTTTTTTGATTTGATTCATAAGTAAACATCATTTAATAGTGAATCGAATCTATAAATCACAAATTTGATTCACAAATCATTGTTAAAATCGAGTTATGATGATGATTCATTAAATTTGTACTGATGATTCAGTATTGTACATATATTGCAAAATCGAGAAATTTTTAACATCGATTCAATTTTTTTTACACATTTTGAATTATAATCACATTAAAATGAGTTTTACGCTTGAAAAACGTGAATCAAAGTTAGAAATCTATCGTTTTTAAAACCTTCTTAGCATTAAATCTTTGCAATATTTGTGTAACACGTAGGTCTAATCCATGTCTAGGGAATAAAATCAGTATTACACTTATAAGTTTAATAAACCAGATATATCCGATTAGTCTATATATGCTTTAAACTAGGTTTATCTATTGACCATTTAGTAAACATCAACTAGTTATGACACCTATGCTAGCAATTACATGTCTAGGTTAGTTCTCGCGCTAGGAAATCATCTCTTGAACGCCCGAAATTTGGTTTAAATGAATGAAGAATTGCGTGTATTGCATGAGCAGTTTAGAGCCTTAGGTATCATAACTTGGCAACATCAAGTTTTTGCTGCCACGTCAGCGCCACATCAGCATAACACCAACACCAAAACCACTCCCCTAATCATAACACCAAATAACACCACTCACTTCTTTATTTTCATAAAACCCCCTAAACAATTATTTCATTCTTTTAACAAACTAACAATTTCATTCATAAAATTCAAATACACATTACAATACTAAAAAAAACACACATTAAAAAAATACCGAAATTAAAAAAATATATATATACGCCCCGGCGACTAATCTTCTTCCGATGCTTCTTCAACTTTGCGCCAAATATGGTTCATAAGGTTTTGTTGGAGACTAATATGCGTATCTTTGTCTCTTAATTCTTTTGCTTTACGACGTTGGGTTTGACATCGATCGATCCACACTGTTTGCAGTGACCTTGCAGGATTAGAATACACATGTTTCCAGTCAACAACCGACATATTTTGATCTTCTAAAATCATGTTATGCATTATGATACCAGCATACATGATTCTACGTAATGTGTTGACTTCGTATGCACGGGCCGGTTGTTGAATAAGTCCCCAACGTCCTTGGAGAACACCGAAAGCACGTTCGACATCTTTCCGTGCACTTTCTTGACGCTGTTTAAAGTACGTATGCTTCGGATCAGTTGCAACCGTGAATGATTTGACGAAACTTGCCCACTCCGGGTAAATTCCATCAGCCAAGTAATACCCATTACGATACTGAACTCCGTTTACCACATACGGAACCACAGGGGCTAAGTCATCTAATAGGTCGTCGAATAACGGAGAATTATCTAAAACATTAATATCGTTATTCGCACCCGCCATCCCATAAAACGCATGCCAAATCCACAGATCTTGCGAAGCTACAGCTTCAAGCATTATAGTAGGGTATTTTTTATCACCCCTACCGTATTGACCTTGCCATGACACTGGACAATTTTTCCATTCCCAGTGCATACAATCAATACTTCCAAGCATTCCCGGAAAACCATGAACATTGTTATGCTTTTGTTGTATTTTTACAACGTCTTCAAGTGTTGGCTTTCTTAAATACTTCGGCATATACAATTCTATGATGCACATATTAAAGAAAAATAGAGCATCTCGTGCAGTATGCTCACTCATTTGCAAATATTCATCAAACGCGTCGGGTGTGCTGCCGTATGCCATTTGGCGTATGGCAGCTGTGCACTTCATAAGAGCACTAATACTCATTCGACCCGTACAATCGAGTCGAGATTTGAAGAAATGAAAATGTTGTGGGAGAGGATCGGCCGTATAACTTGAAATGCCATTGACAATTTTTAGAAAAAGTTTACGGCTCATACGAAATCTTCTCCGAAAATAGTATAACGGATACTTACAATGATCATCAAAATAATCAGCACGTAGACGTCTTTCGGCATCTTCACGGTCACGGAAGATCGGTGTACGGGTCAATCGTGGTTGAGCTTCTTGTTGTATTAGCCATTCGTGATACTCGACAGCTTTTTGTAAATAGAATGCGTCGGTTTCCTCATCGATATCAAAAACGGTTCGATTTTGATTCATTGTGAAAGAGTTTGTAGTGTTTTTTGTTGTAAATGTATGTTTTTTTTTGTGAGAAAATAATATAGAGGTATTGAAGTATTTATAATGAGTTGTGTGAGGGGGGTAAAATGAAATATATTTTTTTTAAATCCACCCCAACGTGCGTGGGCCGGCCAACGCCGGACCCAACGCCGTTGGGCAACGCCGCCGAGCGGTTTAGTAACGCCGGCCAACGCCGTTTCCGGCGTTACTACACCTAAGCCTCTTAGAGTAGGGGTGGCAATTTGGGTCGGGTTTGGGTTGGCGGGTTCGGGTTAACAGGTTGGCGGGTCAGAAAACTCCAATCCGAACCTGACGCATTTAATAATCGGGTCAGCTATATCAACCCTAACCTATTTAAACACAACCCGAATGTGAATCATTTAACCCGTATATATACTTGGGTTGGCAGGTTAAATAGGTTACACGGGTTAAATAGGTTAAACGGGTTTCGGGTTGACCCATTTAAACCATTTTATATACAAATGTTGACACATTACATGTGTTAAACATGTTAAACGGGTTTGTGGGTCGACCACTTTAACCCATTTAACCCATTTAACCCGTATAATTTTTAATTTAAGAAAAAAACTTAAACGGGTTGGCGGGTCGACCCGTTTAATTTATTCTCAACCCCGAACCTGAACTATTTAATAAACGGGTTAGATGGGTCGACCCAAACCTGACCCGAAACTATTTAGGCTCAACCCGAACCTGTTAATTTTCGTGTCGGTTTCAGATCGGGTTTCGTGTCGGGTCAGGAATTGCCACCCCTAGTCGTGACACGTGAAGACAAATTGTATTGTGACATGAATACACGATATGAGAAAACATGTTGAAAAATATGCTAGTTTAAATATAAGTATGGGCTCAAATGCTTGTTTGTCCTTCATTGAATTATCAAAAACACTTTAACAAATGACTTGCCTATTTTAATTTTCCAAGTCAAGATCTCGGGTGGCCTAGACAAACTATTAATTAATTACTCCGTATATTAATACAGAAAATGAAATTAGGGGAGTTAAAAGAAGACGATAAAGTTCGCAAACTCGAGAGAAACAATGGAGTTGATCTCGAATGTACAACATGTCAAATACTTAGAATTAACAACGAAAAACTAAAATAGGAAGCTCTCAAGCTAACTCAATTTCAAAAGAGTACACGCTCTTTAAATGAAATGTTAAGTATTCCAAAACCCTTTGGAGATAAATCGGGTCTAGGGTTCTCATTTAAAGCATCAACAAGCATACTAGGAAACAAAATTTTGAAATCTCAAAATTAGACGTCCTTCTGCGGTGGCGATCCCCCTATTTGCTGAGGGAGGTTCCCCATAATGCACAGACACCCCCAAAGCATAATCATTGACCGACGATTCCTGTTTCTGTCAGAAAAAGAAAATTTTTGTTCCTTTTCCAAAATCCATTTTTGGGTCCTAGACCAAAAACATAAAATTGGTTAATAATGTTAAATTCTCCTGTTGCTAGTGAGATGAGGTAAAACGGTTTTTATAAACCTTCTCAAAAACCTAGAGTTTTAGATTTTCACAAACCAAACTTTTAAGATCGAAAACACCAACCCCTAGAGAACTAATATTTTTTATCCTCGTTTCTAAAACACCGCAGCACATAACCACCAAAATACAAAAATTGACGACAAAAATCGTCCAAATGGCTTATTCCCGTAACTCTGGAATAACTTCACCATCAAAGTTACCTGCCAAGGGAAATATGTCCTCTATCTTACATCCTACAACAAAATGCAACAAATGCAAGGATTTTAATGCCTAACACCTTTTATGACCCATGAGATATTAAGGACCACATGTTCAGAGTATTATGTTACATAATTAGATATGGCCTTGGGATCAAATTTAGGAGCCCGACAATAGATAAAAGATAGAGCTGCTACCAAACACCTGACAGGAAGATAGAAAGCTCTTCTCAACTTACAAGGCATAAATGGAGGTAATGTCTTTTTGGTAGTAATTTTCACGCAGTAACAGCATTGCAAAGGACCGATTCTAATGACTCTCTTTAATATAGATACATGAGTAGAGCATGAAGATAACTTAAGATTTTAACTTAGCTAAGTGTAGGTCAAAATATGTGATAATAAATGTAAAGCAATATTGCTCTAAGCATGATTATGAAAATCACATAAGGATGAATAAAGTCATAGGTATAGGTATTAGGAAAACAAGCTTATATGTTGATGAAATTAAGAAAGAAGCCTTGCGAAAGAACAAAATTTGTCTTACAACGATTTAGAAAACTCACCATTATGGCATAGGAGATCAAGTTTACGCCAATATGGTGTTTAATTTTAATCTTTGGAGCATCTCAAAGAACTAAGTTTATAAAACTACCTAAGCTTAAGTTTGATACAACATTATTGTCGATGCTTGAAAAAATTGAAAAACAAGCTCATGCTAGTCCCAAAGCTAAGAATATAGTCTCAACGACTATATGCTTAAACATCTTCACATGGAGATTTTTTGGGTCCATGGTCCCCGTAACGGAGTTACGGAGGAGACCTCAACACCAAAGTCATAGTAGATGACTAATTCTAGGCGTATTACATGGACACAAGACTCTCTTAGAACCAAAACCGAAGCCTTTTGAGACAATTTCGAAATATTTAGTAAGAAATCAAAACCAAATAGGATGTTTTCTAATAGTATAAACCACAATATGAACGACCAACGTATGGAATTTTGATAATGAAGTGCAAATTGGAGAGCTATTTGTAAGCCAAACGAAAATTAATACACCTAACTTCTACGACTCCACGCCTCTTAACAATCCAAAACTTGGCGTCTGCGGTCATAAAGGTAAATAGGACCCTACAAGAAATGACCCAGATGTACACAACCATGTTGAACGAACAATCGTTACCACAAAAGTTTTAGTGTAACGCCGTAGATACTTCAACCTACATCCTTAACCGAATCCTAATTAGAGCCATATTAGGAAAAACACTTTACGAACTATTAAGAGGTAGGAAACGTACTCTTGACTATTTCAAAGTGTTTGGAAGCAAGTACTTTATTCTAAACACCAAAGAATACCTCATAAAGTTTGACCCAAAGTCATACGAAGGTGTCTTTCTAGGTTATTCCTAAAATAGCAAAGCCTATGTCATCCTTAATAAACACACTAGGAAAATCGAAGAATCACTCAACGTGACATTCAATGAAACTCCTCCACCATCTAAAACATCACCCTTGGTGGATGAGGACTTAGATGAAGATCAAGCAATTAAGGTTGCCAAAAAGAAAGTTTTAGAAAATGACATTAAGGATGAAACTTTAGAAGTTGAAGAAATTGTCAACATTAAGGAATTTAAAAACCATCCTTTAGAAAACGTCATAGGAAACCTTAACCAAAAACCCTTAGGTATCAAGCCAAAACCTGTAACATTTCTCAATTTCAGGTCATTTTACGACTCTATTATTCTTCACTATTTATTTTAGTCCGATACGCGTTTACTTTTAATTTAACTTTTAAGCTAAATCGCGTAGACTAGAAATAATCATTCAATGTAAACGGTCACCAAATAAATTAAGGTTTACGTCAAGCAAGTGTTAGGTAATTAATAGGAAGATAATTATTGACTTTGCGCGTTTTATTTTTATTGGTCACGTAAAAGGCTTACGTTTCACAATAAAATACGTTTAGACACACTCCGGAAATACCTAGACTTACCTAGACTCAAACCAATAACCACTTTTAAACCTTAAACACAAAAATATTCCATTCTTGTGTTAATAACCCATTGTGGCCGAATAGGGGTAAACAAAAACCATAACACATTGGATACTTACACAATCTTGTACAACAGTTGTGAAATTGATGTGTTCAACAAGTGTTTGAAATGGAATGTGTCTAACGAGATTTGTGTGATTGATCTCTTGGCCTCTTTTTTTTTTAGAAAACTCGATTAGATGCATTTTGTTTTAGTACTCGGGGGCTGGAGGCATATTTGCCACTGTTGAATAATAAATGATGCGGGTGAGATGTCAATAGATTACTTGTGTATCTCCGTGAACAAATGAGACAATGTTTCTATTGAGAGAACCGAATGGCTGGAAGGGTTGTGCATTGCATCACTGGGGTCTTGATGTCGTTCTTCAATGTTCAAGCAATCAACTAGTGATTCTAACAGGCCTTATGAATTGGACCTAGGTTTCTTCATATAACTTGTGTGGAGGGCTTTTTGTCTTTAGACCCTTTATCCATACTTTTCTTTCTTCATTCTTCAAAGCTTTAATGCTTACAGGACGTCTATTAGTAACACCTGTTAGTGATTTGTACCGTTTTAGCTCAATCTTAGTCGGCCCATTATTCCCATTTTACATTCATTCTCCCAATCATACTCTAAGGACTTCTATTTCTACTTAGGATTATCTTGGGGATCCCTTCAGTTTGGTTGGATCATAGGATGGATCACTAACCTAACCACCTTATGAGACTTTTAGAATCGTCGTGAAATTAGATGTTGTTGGGTATAAGATCAAACAATTAAAAACTTCTTCTATATTCAGCACAGTGAGTCGATTAGATCATATTTTAATTACATTTTGTCCCCGTATTTTAAATATTAAACACTTAGTTTTTGAAATACATTGTGATTAAATATGTCTTGAAATTCCGTGGAGTAGTAGAACTTAGTTTATCAAGCATGAATGGTTTGGAACATTTTTGATAATGTTTTGAATCATTATAAAATAGAGAATTGTCGATGTTGATGTATCATAGAAACATTAAAACTTTTTTTTCATAAATAAAAAAACTCCCCCTCAAAAATAGGACTAACTTGAAAATTGTTGTCTTTTGAAAACATTGTGGGGTTGGATGTTGAAACACATTAACTTTTGAAAGATTATGAATTGTCATTTAGAAAAATGTTGAAAAATTGTGTCCAAACTTTTTTGTAAACCGCAAATGTTAGAGGACTTCTCTTCTACGGTAAGGGTTAAGCGCATCGAAAAAGTACACTATCCTTTTTCTTACAGCTAAAAATATTGAATGTCTTTTCAAGAACAGCTCAAGAACGTGAAAACGTAATTTTATCGTTGTGATTGATAAGTTATAAACTTTCTTTATTTGCAAGTCCGGTTTATGTACTGATATTTGCAATAAGCCATTTAGAATTAGAAATGACATGTTTTGACAACCTAATTTGCAACTCTACGCTCAAAACTTCATTTACACACCTGTGTCAATGTTAATCGACAGTGTCGTAAGCACGTAAATGTGTATCGATTTACAAAGAGACATGTCGAGAAGAATCTTTTTGGCACAATTTTCTTGATTTTGTGATTTTGTTAATTTATTTACTGTTGTCCTCAGCATAATGCTATTATGATGGTGTGAATAGAATTCAAATGTTTGTCGTTGATGTAGATATCTTGACAGCTAGAGGAAGAACTTTTGAACAGATGTTGAGTACTTGATGGTTCATTGTGTGGTCGTGAATTTCCGAGTTCTGATAGTTATGATAGAAGGTTACTTTGATGAAGAAGGAGGCCTGAACTGATGTGATCTGACGTCATTGACATGAAGACTCCGGGCTTGATCTGCTCGCGATCAAACGTCTTTTAAAAACATGAGGAACGGGGCCTGAAGTGTTGATTTTTTAGCAGAAACCATTTGTCGTTGTGGTGCGACAAGGTCTTTTTGAACTGTTGTGATCAGACATCATTAGACATTGATGACCGAGGCTTGAACTGCTGTGTTCAAACGTCATTTTGTTGATCATCAGATCAAAATTCCTTGAAGCCCTATTTTCTGAGATATCTGTCTTTTCCGCAAACCAAAACTCGCTGAGTTCCTCCTTTATAGGATTAAACCGAGGTACCGTACTTAAGAGAGTACATGCACTCAACATAATGAGCTTTATTACGCTTTCAACATTGGTTAGTGGATATCTTCTTTTTGAACTCATTTGGGGGTTCACTATCAAACTTTGTTATGCCTAGAGGTGAATATCTTTCCGGTTGGAACTCATCTAAGACAAACAGTCTTTAAAATTCTACCCGTTGGTTGCCACCTAAAACAAGATCTAGGACTTGTTGTTTATAAGCTCTGTGGGAAGCCATTTTTCTTAAAAAACCATGTCTCTGTTGGATCTGTTATTTTGGGTTTCGTTTGCTGTGAACCCTTATTTGATCTAAGGGGTTGTTTATCGTTCGTTGTCTGTTTTGGATGGAACTTTAGCACTGGAGTTGACTTCTTCATAAATTTTGATACACAAGAATTCTGGATTGCATTAAATGCACATTTCTGATATGGTCAAGCAAACCAAAATGTTTAGAGTCAGAAAATTTCTAAGAGGTTCCAAGAGTGTTCTTTGTGTCTTTTTTTACCTTCTGCTTCTAGGGAGTGGTGTATGAACTGTGTGCATTTGCTATGACTAGATACTGTTAGTTGCAATTCAGTGTGTGACGTTTTGCATGGGAAAGATTCTTTAGTCTTAGGTAGATAATGTGTATGTGACTAGTTTTGATCAAGTCTCGTTGTTCGGGTATCAATCTGGGAGGACAAAACAGTGCTTTTGGTTTTGAAATTTTAGGTCGTTCAGACTTAAACGCAGTCGGTTGTCTAACAACTGATTGGTTTCTGTGTGGTTGTAAAACTGGTTTCCCCAAGATTGATGGTTTTGCAAACTTAGTATTCAAATTATCCTCGTTTAGTTTCCTTAGACTCATTTTTATTGCTGAATTGCAAACCCCTTTTCTGAATTGAGACTTTAGTACCTCGCCATGTTCATTAGACTTTTTGTTTAGTTTTGTGTGTCTTTAAAGAGTCATTTTGGTGTCTTTGGTCTGAATCGTTATCGTTTTTGAATTGAAATCAAAACGATTTTTGTAAGTCTGTTTCAAGTGCTATTTTTCCTTATGTAAAGCTCATTTCTCTTCAAGTAATTGAAACCACACTATTGTTCCAATTCGATCTTTATTGTTTAATTCATCGATTGTCATTATTAACCTTGGCTTCATTACCTTTCTCATTTCAGAATATGACTATGTTTGCCCTGATTTTAAAACATTGTTTTCCATTTGTAGTCAGATTAATCACCAATAGTCTTGAGTTTGCAAAATCTTTGACATAGGCAATAGTCTTTTTGAAGACAAACATTGTTTCACGACTCGTAGTTAATTCGATTTGAGAGTTTATTGTTTGTTCATCAGTAATTTAGAGGCAAAGGACAGTGTGTCATGACATTGTTCGCATTTCTGGTGCAATCTCTCCTTCATTTATGAAACCAGGTTGTCAGTATGTTGTTGTTCTTTATAGATGCATTATTATTGAGTAGTACTTTGTACGCTCAGCCTTTGGTCTCTTCATCATATATGGGTCTGATATCTGCATCATCTACATGTGCATCATTCCCTGAGCTGCTACTTGTATCCTGCTCTTGTGATTCTGTCCCATTGCTTTTAATGATAACTGAACTAGCATCCAATTCTTTACTCGTATCAAGCTTTTCCATTGTCGTCCTGCGTTGTCTTTCATTCACCCTGCTGCCATGCTCTCTTTTATGCAGTGCTCTTTAATCAATCGACTTTTTGACATATTCTATGAATTGGACCAGTGTCTCACGGAATTCTGGAATATCAAGTTGAGTGTATTGTAGAAAGTAGTTGCGTGTCATTAAAATATATTCATCATGTCAAATAAATCTTTTGAAATTAATGAACATATGAAACTGTGTCTCGTGAACTTTAAAAGAAGCATGGACTCAATTCTTGAAATTCGATTGGTTATAAAGTTGCTTTGAAGTTGATAATGTGTAGGAACATCGTGCTGTAAAAGTCCTCCAAAATCTTGACCAAAAGAGGTGTTGCAAACGCCGCGTCGAATCAATTCTCGGTTCGACTTTCTGTTTTAAGTCGTGTTGAAAGACGCTTGAGGTGTGAATGAAGTTCGTTGAAAAGATACCATGCACTTTTCTTTTTGATTGGTCTTGAAATTAGTTGCATTTGTTGTTCTTCTGATTCCGAACACGAAGATAAGGTATCTTTCTTTTCCATTTTTATCGTGAATTGAAGTGAAAAAGATTTGTTGGATCTTAAGTGGATGTGATGTGATTGATGTTGTGGTTTTGAATACAATAGACGTTCACGGGATTTTACAAGTCTATGATTAGAACCGATAAAAATTTAACGGATTTTTTTTTCAAAATCAATAGAAAACCGTGAATGAATGATTGTTTGTATTTTAGGTTTGTTTGTTGTTTGATTAGTCGTTTAAATCCTTGTTTGATGGTTTAGTTTGATGTTTTGTTTAGGTTTAACTTGTGTCGTTTAGAGTCCAAAGTCCAAAGATGACATATAAGAATTTTACTTAATAAATTAAGCAACCCGCCACCAAGAATGTGGTCAAACCGCCACCTGTTTTGGCAACTCACCACCAAGCAACTCGCCACCAAGCAAATCGCCACCAAAAATGTGCCAAACCGCCGTTTTCAAAATGCCGTTTTCAAACCGCCATTTTCAAACCGCCGTTTTCAACCGCCGCGTATAATATCAACCCGCTGCTTATAATATCAAACCGCCGTTGTTCAAACTGCCGTGTTTCAAAAACGACATTTTTCTAACCGCCATTTTCAACACCGCCATTTTCAAAACTCTGCAATTTTTCAATTTATTTTAATCAACCCGCGCTGACTTTGGTCAAACCGCCGGTCTGACTTTTTTCTTAAAATTCGGATCTTGGTCCTACTTTATTGTCAACCCCTACCCTTAGAAATGGTATTTCTGAAGCAACTCATCCACGATGAACACTAGCACGACTAGGCATAATCTCGATCCAAATAAGCGTTTTATCCACGAAAATAAGCTAGTTACTTGTAATCTATGTTAGGTATTGAAGATTTTAAGAAGTTGACAATAACATGTATTTCTTGTGTGGGATCTTCAAAACGAAGTCAACTCTCCACGAATAGAACACCAACCTTTTAAAGCTTATTTTTTGGACTTGGAGTTGTGGTTTATCCAGACGAAAGTTGATACAACTAGCCTCTTTGATGTGTTTAGAAAGAGTAGATCCAGATTAATAAACCATTAGACCCCAAAAAAAATTGAGCCGTGGTATTTTTTCTACAAAATAAGCATGAATTTTGATTCTTGTGATTAGCCAATGGAATCAATCCGGAATCCCCCTTTGCTTGATGCCACATTGTAGGATCCCGTACATCAACTTCATAACATATATATCATACACGAATTTGATCTAGAAAAGAGAAAAGAGAGATGAGTTGTTTTGTAGAGAGAGAAAAGAGAGAGAGAGAGAGATGAGAGAAAATAGGAAAAGGAAATTATATAAAATGAAACAACTAACTCTTTTCTAAATAGAAAATAGTTTATATACCCCCGTCGCCGTTATATGATAAGCGAGATATTTAACTAGGACCCTGGGCTCGGGTTTGCTTGGATTACAACCCCAAAAAAAACATATACAATATTAGATTATATCGAGCCGATTCCCAGATGTTGTATACTATTACTACATTAACTAATTAAAATATGACGCAGACTCGTACACGTTAATGAAGAACTTCCTGTTCGGATGTAAATATTTTGAGTAAAGATTCCATGGCAACAAAAGGAAGTAGTTTAAACATTATATAGGAATAATTAGTAAAGATACAAGTTTTCGAAAACACCCAAAAAGTTACTTTTCAATGTATAGGTTCTTAATAGAATCAAATAAAGA
Organism: Tanacetum coccineum; assembly: GCA_026074375.1. Classification (NCBI taxonomy): domain Eukaryota; kingdom Viridiplantae; phylum Streptophyta; class Magnoliopsida; order Asterales; family Asteraceae; genus Tanacetum; species Tanacetum coccineum. The sequence goes on along the minus strand of BQNB010039800.1, from coordinate 5,199 downwards.
ATCTATGACACACCTTGTTGCAGTCAAGCAAGGGTATGTTAATGACAAATTTTGGTGTTATCTCTTCGAACTTATTTCTAACCAAAGTTCTGAGTAAATAGAAAATAATTTTATTCGACTAGAACTGAAGCTTCAGCTTCAGCAGTTTCTATTTAGTTTGTTTGAGAGATAAATAAACTCTTCAATGTGTCTCACAGTAATTGGAAGAGATAATATTTACTCTGGGAATCCCTTTCCTTTTATAGGCAAAGGGATTAGGGTTTACAAGTTTAACCTAGTTTACATGGTAAACATTAAATGGGTGGTTGAGCTACCATTTAATGCACGTTTGCTTTCTAGTACTAGGTATAATCCTTTGAGGAAAGTTGTTATACTTCTATACCAACTTTAGAAGTTACTTTACCAAGGAGATTGCTTTATTCCTTTTAACATAAAGCAATCTTTTCCCGCCTTGTAAACCTTCTAGAAGTGAAACAACACGTTTCAACTTCTGTTAAGGAGATAGACAACGTTCAGCTTGGAATTGTCAACCAAGTTGAACTGAAGCTCTTTCCAAGAGCCCTTTTTCAGTTTTTGTACCGCTGCATACACTAAAGTGAAGATACTTCCCAATCTTCTAAGGACCTACAGAGCCGACGTTGAAGAAACTTCAGTGACTTAAACTGAAAGACTTTAGCTTGAGAAACACTTAGGGGATTTTATGTTTAAATCTGCTAAATGACTAAAGGGCTCAGGAACTGAACCCAATAGATGGTATATAATGGTTGGGAAACCCTAAAATACTCCTAAAATCTAGTACAAGTCGACCTCCCATGAACTAAACCTTAATCCGCTATGATAATGTATATTTAAAATGTAACAATTGTGTTTGTATATATAGATTCCAAGGCGCGATGGCGTCACATATTATCCAAACGCCGTCCCCACACTAGGGTTTCTAGGGCTTCATATTTGATGGTTGATCCAGACGGCGTCATAATAAATCTAGACGGTGTTGCTTAATGCTTCAGACGGCGTCACAATAAATTCAGATGGCGTCTCTACTCTCTGATCTTCAATCATTAATTGTGTCTTCATGCCTATTTGCCATCTTGTCCGGTTTCTTCCAAAATTGAGCCCAAGTCATGTGTTTTTCCTCTAAATATCTTCCAAGTGCTAAAAATGCAAAAATAAATGATTAAGCACATATTTAAAGCATTTTTGCATGATTATAAGGGTAAAATGACCCCAAAAAAGTGTATAAAATTACACCTCATTAGGGTGATTAACGGTTTTTATAGGGATGACTTAGCATTCCAGTGTATGATTGTCTTTAGGAAGTTTGTCGCCTACTTTGACCCCTTTTTACCAATGAACATTATTACGCGTAAGGCCTAGGATACTATAATGGTAGAAGGATTAGAAAGTACAACAAAGAACTTAGTTGCTATTGTTAGGGATGTCTATGTGTTTGTAGGAAGTTTCACTTACATCACGGATTTTGTAGTATTAGAAGACATAGGAGAGTTTATTCTAAGAGATATGGCTGAAGTTGTGGTGGGCAAACCGTTTAGAAAAGTCACTAAACTTAAATATGATTGTGCTAATGGATTAATGTCTTTTACTAGGATCTTTATTACACATCCCAAATGCCCCGCACTATACCTATTGATGACATCAAATAACGTCTATTTTATAGCATCATTTATCCCATGTTATTAACCCATTTTGTATAGTTATTGCAAAGAATTGTTAATAAATCATTTATATTTGAGAATTGTAGTAATTATGGAGTAATTAGTAAAAGTTAGCAAAAGGCGCGCATTTTAGAGCTTAAATGAAGATATATTAAAGATTACTATTCTAAAGACCAATACGCCGTATCCATCAAGAAAGATACGGCGTATCTGTGCCTGCACTCACCAAAGACCACAGAGGAATAAAGCTCAATACGCCGTATCCAGAGATACTCAATACGCCGTATTCAAGATATAGTATGTGAATATTCTGGAAGATATCAAGCGTGGTCCCTACTCCAAGAAATCCCTAATATGTCGTATCCAATCCTTGGATACGCCGTATCGAACCGACTTCTAGACCTTATAAATAGAAAACTCAAAAATGAGTTTTAAGTGTGCTAAATCATATTCTCGATACCTAAACCATAAAAGTCGATTTTTAGAGGAGAAAAAGAGCAGAAGAGGTCGAGCAACGTTATCAATTCCATAGAAGACAATGTGTAAATCCATATACTTTAGTAATCATTCAGTTTTTGGTATCATTTGTTAACTCGGTTAGTTTACCTTGGCTAAATAATAGCTTTTGTATTCATTATGACATTTATTCTCGAAAAGTAAATTGTACAATATCTAAAAATTTGTAATTTTTCTTGTAAACCTGCAGAAACTTATGATTTTATATCACTTCATCCTATCTTTACTGCTTTCATAGAGTCAACCCTAAAAGTTTCATTGTATATATCATTATCTCTATAAGAACCAATTCAAACATATAAAATAACTTGTTTAGATTAATTTGCGTCATGTTTCGAGTCATATGATTGTAATGATGAATCTCAGGTTTTCAAATGATTGTCATATGATTGTAATGATGAATCTCAGTATTTTCAAGAAAAACGAAATTGATATTTTCACAGAGTATGGAGACAGCGTCAGGATTTTTCCCTTTATTCATTTTACAAGTACTTTTAAGAACATTGGGGACAATGTTCAACTTAAGTATAAGGGAAATAAGCCTTAGAAACTATTCATTCAATTGCCATTTGCTTGTTCCTTAAAATGATGAGTAATATATCGAAACATATCGTAGAAGGTAATTTTGACCAAAAAATAAAAAAAATTATGACACATACCGATGAAAACCGAGTATTACTAGCGTCTCATGGATAGGAATTTATATGACTAGCATAAAAACCCTCAAAATTCCACCCCAAAAATGTAAGGTTCGCCTTTAGATCTTTAGGAATTCGGGTATCCATTTTTGATACCCAAGATAATTTTACCTTTAGCTTGTGCGAGTTAAGGTTCAAAGGCAATCGTATGTGTCTATTCTGTCATTACGGATGTGTATGTATGATTTTGTCCCCTTTTCTGGAGCATTGGTATCGGTCTAAAATTATATGAGTGTACCGGTAGTGTATTAAATTCTAGAACTTGTTTTTGTGATGCATCCCGAGACCATATAGTAAGAATTGGGATTTGCTAAATGATAAGAGGCACTAGGATTAACCCATGTTTTAAACATGTAATTGTTATGATGGTTACCTTGATCATATAACTATCCTACACCCTTTCTATGCATTCATTTTTTAGTACATGATACCCCTAGTACACCCCTTCGAGCCTATACTTTTTCACGGTTCTCATAATTTTTTGGTTAATCCAGACTATTAATGAAGAGCATTGCCACCCTTGAACTAATTGTTACACCCAAATTGCCTTAGCCTACCTTGTATGTACTCGCTTTTAGTACATTATTGTTTTTAACCCAAGTTAATTATTTGAGTACACGGTTGCTAAGTCCTTATCTTTGTAAATACAATTTTGGGACGATTGGGATTCATGGTAGTATTTATCTTATGAAGAATTAGGGAAGAAGTAATTTATTACCCCTAATAGAGCTCAATAAGCTCCATGTTATGTTGATCCACCTCAATTCGGGTCATTAGTTAGATTGTAATTATGAGTTCTAAAACTCAAGTGTAGGGGTGTGTTATAAACCCCAAGTTATGATGTATTATGTTCGAAAAAAAGAAGAGAAAAATAGAAAAGAAAAAGAAAAGAGATTGATGTAGAGTTGTGTAGAGTTTGTATATCTTTGTCCGAGTCTTTGGCTTAGCAACCCAATCAGCGTGTATTCTTATAAATAATTAGCTAACCCTTTCACCCCCAAATTCACCAAAAAGCCACCCCCAAATATATCCCATCCGTTTCCGTTTCCATTAATGTTATCTTACACCTACACCCCACAACCCTTAAAAGACCTCTTTGATAGTAATGACTAGTACTTGCGCCTAGCGGTGGAGGTTTGATCCTTTACCAAGCCTATGGTAATTTGTATGCTACGACAGGTAATGAGTGTTAATTTTCCGTTTCCTATACTGTTATAATTCATTATACACCTGAGTGAAAGAGAGAATCCAAACACTTATGTGAGGTGCTAGTATATACTTTTCGTGCTTTTAATTACGAGGTCTAGAAGGTTGTGTCGTAAACTGCTTTTAAAGAGTAGGTTAAATGCCCCCAATATTGCTATTGTCTAGGTAGAAAAGCCCATTTGCTTGAGGACAAGCAAATCCCAAGTGTAGGGGTATTTGATGAGGTGTCATTTTATACACTTTTTCAGGGTCATTTAACCCCCTAAATCATGCAAATATGCCCAGATTATGTGCTTAATCGTTTGTTTTTGTGTTTTTAGCACTTGGATGACTTTTGGAGGAAATACACGTGACTTGGGCTCATTTGGAGAAGAAACGGACAAGACTACGACTCTACACCAACTATTTTGAAGAAAAGCATACAGTGCGTGGAGACGGCGTTGCCAAATACAAGCGAGGGCATCAAAATATCAAAGGGACGGCGTCACGGATTTCTAGACGGCGTCAGAACGAAGCCGACTTAAAGAAACCCTAGAAGACATTGCGGCACGACGGCGTCAGGGCTATAACGCGACGCCGTCGCGCCTATTTTCCTATATATACAAATCCGTTTTTAGGGTTTTAAGTTTGTAACTTTTGGGAGACGAACCCTAACTTTTATAGTCGTGTTTAGCAGCTGCATAGGCTGTTTTTAGGGTGTCAAAACCCTCTTGTATCAGCCTTAAACACATGTTTTAATCAAGTGAAGTTCATCTATCCCTTTAATCTTTCAATATGTCTATGTGTTTGATTAAACCTTGTTCTTCTCATTTGTTTAACATGCTAGGCTAGTTCCTTTAGTATTTACTTATGATTGCATGAAACTTAATATTTAGATCCTTTTAATGTTGCTTCTTGTGATGGATGCGCGCGTTAGGCTTTAGAAAACTAGCCATATATAACACCTCCATTTTGATACATATAGCAGCGGAAGCTAATCTGGGGTATTATTTTATAGTACAACAGTCATAATCATAGAAAACGAGTAATAAAGAGATGTTTTGGAAAAAGTTGTTATCATTCATTTATTCATCAGAGTTTTTACAAACAGAGGTCCCAAAATC
>BQNB010039799.1:0-47847 GCA_026074375.1 Tanacetum coccineum | reverse complement strand
TTGGAGAGCAGGGCTAGAGATCCTAGAAGCTTCTTTCAGGCCTATAAATAGAGCCTCACCTCTCACACACGAAATATCTACTCTTCTCTTTTTATCTAGGTTTTAGTAGTCGATTTTTAGTTTCTATTAAATATTAGCTTAAATTCGTAATTTTCTTCAATGTAATTTCCTTTTTCAAGTATTGTAATCAGCTTCTTTAATAAATGAAATTCAGTTTTTAGTGTTTTAAATCTCATTTTCTAAGCTCTCATTTAAAGTCATAAGCTCTCTTAATTAGCCAAAATTATCTCAATAAGCTCATGTTAGATTTTTCAGTCTATAAGCTAAAATAGAGCTGCTTGAATTCGATATTAATCTTATCTAAACCTTAAATTAGTTTAATCTATCATGGATCTTATTGAATTTAAGCTTTTGGAAGGGGATCTTACCTTGGAAGAGATCCCAAGGACTTATACTCTAGCTTATTCATAAGCTAGAGAGCTTGTAGCTGCCTTTATTGGTTCCTTTTGTTTAGCTAAAGGATCAAGTAAGTTTCTCTTTTCATTAGTCTCTAATTTCAGTTTAAATAGTTTAGTTATAGCTTATATGTTTAATATTGCTTATTTGCTTATTCTCTTTGCTTATTAGTGTTTAAATGTCTCTTCTAGTACTTATTAGTTGTTTGTCTTCATCTGTTTTTGCTTAAGTAGTTATAGATCTTTAGTTATCAATTTCTGTCATAAAAACTCATAAAATCCAAAAATATTAGTTTAATTAGTTAAGATCTTAGAATTTTGCTTATTCAGTTGTTTAATCATGATTGTTAAGTTTGTTTTAAGCTAGTTTTTATCTGGTATTTAGTGCTTGTTCATTAGATTTCTCTTAAAAGCTTTTCTCAAATTCTGTCATGGTTTTTAAGGAGTGTTTGGTTTAGTGCACTCTTAATTTGCACTAGCAGTATTAACATAAGTTAATACTGCTGAGCCTTTACACTACCAGTACTAACTTCCAAGTTAGTACTGCTTCCTCAGTTAATACTGTTAGCTTTAATCTCAGTAGGATTAAGTTTAGTTTTAGCTTATTTAGTTTTAGTCTTCATTTTCTAGCTTATTTCATTGCTTATTTAGTTTTCAAAAGTCAAAATTGCACCAGCAGTACTTTCACTTGAAAGTACTGCTGAACCTTTGCACTAGCAGTACTAACCTCAGTTAGTACTGCTGTGTTCTCAGCTTAATTTAGAACAGTAATTTTAGGATCTAGTTTATCAAAGTAAGTAGGATTTAAGTTTTAATATAGCTTAATACAGTTTAAATCTTAATTTGCAATTTCTAGCTTATTTTCTTAGTTTAATTTAGCTGTCAAAAGTCATAAAAACCTGAAAATTCCAAAAAAAAACAGTAGGAACTTAAGTAGGGTCTAAACTTGTTTAATTTGCTTATAAGTCTAGATTTTATAGCTTATTTAGATAGATTTTAAGTAGTTTGTTAAGTCCTTAAAGTTTTAGAATCTAGCTTAGCTTATTAAGGTTTTTAGCTTATTTCAATTGTGTATTTCTTTGCTTATTACCGGTTGCTTACTGTCTTGATTCAATTTCAGTAGCATAAGAGTAGTTTTAAGCTTTGATTTCTTGCATTCTAAGATATAAGCACATCATAGCTCTTTTAGACTTACTTTCCTTTTATTTTATCTCTTTAATAGCTATTTTCATAAAATCAAAGGTTAAGCCTTCCTTTCTGAGGTCAGTATTAGAAATAAGCTCTTTACGACTTATTAGTCGATTTTTCAGCCCTAAGTGTCTTTTAATTAATCTTGTTCCCACTAAGAGCTTCCTTACAACTTTTCTTCTTTAGTTTTCATTTTAATTAACGCTCTTTAAAATTCGAATAGCTTAATGGACTTAAACTTAGTTTGTTGTCGGGATAGATTCTCAGGGTAGAAAGTGTAACTTTTTTATTTTAATTGTTTTTTTTGTTAGTCCCTCCGTTAGTTTGTAGTTTCTCCTGTATTTGCACCATTAGTCCTTTGTTAAGTTTTTAATTAAGTTTAATAGTTTTAATGAGTAATTAGGTTTAATTTTTAATTAGTTTAATTAAAACACTTACAAAAAGATAAAATGACTTCCAACAGTATTAAATTCCAACAAAGTCAAATGAAAGAAATCTTCAAAAGGAAAGGTCTTAAAACATAAATACAAATAAAAAGGGTTCTTCTAAAGGTGGGTCCACTAAAAGCTCCTACTATCAACACTCATATCCTAGCTTCCCGCTTAGTACCTACCGCAGGAAAAGAAAATGCGGCTGAGCTAACGCTCAGTGAACAGATATAATAATAATAATAATAACAATAACAAAAATAAAATGAAGGTTTGAACGAAACGAATATCAAGAACCTGCCAAACAAATGCGAAACGATATATATAGATCAATGAATAGGATAGGAGTAATCAAAGGAATGCCAACGAGCCCAAACAAATGTCGAAACATGATACATGAATAGACCCTAAACAAATAATCAGATAGTCATAATCAAATGTACAGACGCAAGCTTCTCCTGTGTACCGAATGTGATATGACAACCATTCACCTAAACTGAACAGAACAAAGTACCTAGGATGCATCCATACGCTCCCAGCAAAACAAAGTTATATCCATATACACATGCACTATGGTGAGTGTACGAACATATATAATCAAATCATAATAAGTGCACATACAAAAGGGAACGCCGTGCACTAATCACACCGCCACAAATAGTGTCATGCCATTGGTGCATCAATGACATGGTCATGGTACCTCCATGACTAGATACAAATAGCTCAGGCAAAAAGATAGGCAAAAGATAACAATGATCAAGTTTCAAATAATCTAAATATGGAAACGAATCTAGTAGCATATTCCAAACAAGAACCAATAGATTCATAGAAACGAATATCGAATCAAACGGATTGTTAACATCAAACGAGTCATGATTACGGATAGCAAATCAAAGGAATATCAAACAAATCAAAGTAGTTAAAAACAAATGAGAATCAAGTCATGAGATGTCCTTACTAAAAGGACGGAATATTTATACCTTAACGAATAAGCAATCGGAGAGAAATGAACACAAAAGCAAGAGATCACAACACCTTTACCGAATCTATAAGAACCATGATTACCATATATTACATATCTTTTTTAAGTAGTTTTACACTTGATCTTACCATAATTAAAGTTTACTTGACCTAATTAAGGTTTTCAAAATTTTTAGATTTTTACTACTTATTCAAGGTAAGTTTCCATACATAAATCACCCATAAAAACATCTTCTAAAATTACACTAAAACTTACAAAGGTTCCTACATATGTCTAATACACCCATGATCATTGGTTTAATTTATTTTCATGATTAAGTATCCCTTTGACCCTTGTTACCCAAAACTGACCCGAATTTTGACCTGGCAGAACCTTTGAAACGTTGACGCGTATTTACCATACTTAGAAAATTCATAAAATTCTCAAACAAATCATGGACGTAGCTAATATCATGTAGTTTTACCATATCGAATATTAGAGTCTAACTCCTTATGGTTTTCGAATTAAAAATCAAATACTACAAGTGAAATTTTCGGCCAGAAACTGCAGTTTTGACACTTAATCTTTGAACAACCCAACCTTCCCGACCTTGAAATATTATGAAATTAACTTTTCCAGAAACTAAACTCATTGAATTTAGTCATAGGCACAAGAATCATGTTAAAACCAATTTTTATCATTAAGATATACCCCGTTGAACATGACCTAAAGTTCTGCCCAGAATTATTAACCATGAAAACCCTAATTAACACCCATCAAAACTAACCATAGGGTTTCTAATCTTGTAGTTTTTATTAATAACACATTTAATGATCATCTTAGGGTTTCATAACATGTAATTTAACCATTTTAATTAGATTAAACCCTAGAGAAATTGACAAGAACATAAACACATTATTTCTTACAATTTTTTAGGTTTTTTTAGAAAACTTTTGCATATGAAATCATGGTGACAACAAGAATGAAACAAAATCAAGAACTGCCTATGGAATGAGAGAGGAGTACAAGATCAAATACCAAGAACCTAATAATACACCAAATAATGAAGATCAAAACCACATCAAGAACACCAAAACTTCAAGGATTACCCAAAACACCTAAACCTTCTTCTTGCTTGAAGCTTCTATGGAGGAATACACAAAATTATGAAGAGAAAATTTTTAGAGAATGATGGGAGAGGGGGCCGGTTATAAAGGGTAGAGAGGAGGAGGATAAAATCTTTTTATTGTTTTAGGAGATTACCAAATATTTGCTTTCATTCCTAAAATAAGTTTAGCTTTAAAAATAAAAGATTTTCTTATAAAATCGCCCCTAAGGGCCGGTCTAAATGAAGGAGGAAGGGAGACAAAAATAATTTTTTTCCCATTTTTAAGAATACACAGAATACTTGCTAAAACTTTTTAATACTTATCCCTTATAATAGGCTTTTAATAAAAAGAAAATAAAAATACAAAATAATCAAAATTAAAAAATATATTATATTTTTTTTAAATAAGGGGCCGACCATATATATGTACATATATAAGTTTTATATTTTTTTTAAACAAAATACCTTATGTTATATCTTTATAATTTCTCAAACTTATAACCTACGGTTTTTTCACATAGTTATTAATAAACTTTAGGTTATATTCAAAATTACCAATATTACATGAAATTCAAATTTTGCGTTTTACAACTCTTCCCCTCTAAAAGAAAATTTCGTCCTCGAAATTGAAATAGGTAGATGAATTCAGGGTTATTCAGATTACCAAAGATGACACGATTGCTATGACAAATGATAGGGGCGCGATGATTAGCCAACCAATTCATACCAAGAATAAAATCGAAATCACCCAGTTCTAAGGGAGATAAATTTGTAAAAAGAATCTTATCCTCAAAACGAAGCGGACAGTTCGGATATTCGTGGTCGGACTTTTCATAGGGGTAGATATCGGTAAGGTATAATTAAGTAGCGTAGGGAAGATGCTAATATGTTTAGTAAATGAAACAGAAACCGCAAAAATGTGTTGTACCCGTATCAAATAAGACAAAAACAGCACGACCGTTCAAAAAGAGAGTTCCCGAAACGGTACTTGAAAAGTTAGCCGCCTGTTCCTTAGTCGAAGAAAATACTCGGTCAACGAATGAAACAACGAAGAGAATTTAGAGTTAAGATCAAAATACAAAAGGAAGCGATAATATCAAAATACAAAAGGAAGCCTAATGTCTACCCAATCCTTACAGGTCATAACCTAGGTTTTACAAGTCGAAATGGCTCTGATACCATAATTGTAACACCCCGCTCCGATAAAGAGACAAAGCATCACATTATGGTGTCAAATCAAAACATATATAAAAGCAAGCAGAAGACTTTATTAATTAAAATACCAAGTCATAAAATAAAATGACTTCCAACAATATTAAATTCCAACAAAGTCAAATGAAAGAAATCTTCAAAAGGAAAGGTCTTAAAACATAAATCCAAATAAAAAGGGTTCTTCTAAAGGTGGGTCCTCTAAAAGCTCCTACTCTCAACACTCATATCCCAGCTTCCCGCTTAGTACCTGCCGCAGGAAAAGAAAACGCGGCTGAGCTAACGCTCAGTGAACAGATATAATAATAATAACGGTAATAAAACGAAGGAATGAACGAAACGGATCACGAGAACCTGCCAAACAAATGCCAAACGATATATATAGATCAATGAATAGGATGGGAGTAATCAAAGGAATGCCCACGAGCCCAAACAAATGTCTAAACATGATACATGAATAGACCCTAAACAAATAATCAGATAGTCATAATCAAATGTACACAGGCAAGCTCCTCCTGTGTACCAAATGTGATATGGGGTGTATTGCACACACACAACCATTCACCTAAACTGAACGGAACAAAGTACCTAGGATGCATCCATACGCTCCCTGCAAAACAAAGTTATATCCATATACACAAGCACTATGGCGAGTGTACGAACATATATAATCAAATCATAATAAGTGCACATACAAAAGGGAACGCCGTGGACTAATCACACCGCCACAGATAGTGTCATGCCATTGGTGCATCAATGACATGGTCATGGTACCTCCATGACTAGATACAAATAGCTCGGGCAAGATTAAAGCAAAGATATAAGTGAACAAGTTTCGAATAATCCAAATATGGAAACGAATCTAGTAGCATATTCCAAACAAGAACCAACAGATTCATACAAACGAATATCGAATCAAACGGATTGTCAACATCAAACGAGTCATGATTACGGATAGCAAATCAAAGGAATATCAAACGAATCAAAGTAGTTAAAAACAAATGAGAATCAAGTCATGAGATGTCCTTACTAAAAGGACGGAATATCTGTACCTTAACGAATAAGCAATCGGAGAGAAATGAACACAAAAGCAAGAGATCACAACACCTTCACCGAATCTACAAGAACCATGATTACCATATATTACATATCTTTTTTAAGTAGTTTTACAATTGATCTTACCATAATTAGAGTTTACTTGACCTAATTAAGGTTTCAAAATTTTTTAGATTTTGACTACTTATTCAAGGTAAGTTTCCATACATAAATGACCCATAAAAACATCTTCTAAAATTACACCAAAATTTACAAAGGTTTCTACATATGTCTAATACACCCATGATCATTGGTTTAATTTATTTCCATGTTTAAGTATCCCTTTGACCCTTGTTACCCAAAACTGACCCGAATTTTGACCTGACAAAACTTTTGAAAAGGTAACGGGTATTTACCATACTTAGACAATTCCTAAAATTCTCAAACAAATTATGGACGTAGCTAATATCATGTAGTTTTACCATCTCCTAAATTAGAGTCTAAATCCTTATGGTTTTTGAATTAAAAATCAAATACTACAAGTGAAATTTTCGGCCAGAAACTGCAGTTTTGACACTTAATCTTTTAACAACCCAAAACCAACCTTCCCGACCTTAAAAAATTATGAAATCAACTTTTCCAGAAACTAGACTCATTGAATTTAGTCATAGGAACAATAATCATGTTAAAACCAATTTTTATCATTTAGATATACCCCGTTGAACATGACCTAAAATTCTGCCCAGAATTATTAACCATGAAAACCCTAATTAACACCCATCAAAACTAACCATAGGGTTTCTAATCTTGTAGTTTTTATTAATAACACATTTAATGATCATCTTACGGTTTCATAACATGTAATTTAACCATTTTAATTAGATTAAACCCTAGAGAAATTGACAAGAACATAAACACATTATTTCTTACAAATTTTTAGGTTTTTTGAAAACTTTTGCATATGAAATCATGATGACGACAATAATGAAACAAAATCAAGAATTGCCTATGGAATGAGGGAGGAGTACAAGATCAAACACCAAGAACCCGAGAATACAGCAAAGAATGAAGATCAAAACCACACCGAGAACACCAAAACTTCAAGGATTACCCAAAACACCTAAACCTTCTTCTTGCTCGAAGCTTTTATGGAGGAATACACAAAATTATAGAGAGAAATTTTTTAGAGAATGATGGAGAATGATGGGAAAGGGGGCCGGTTATAAAGGGTAGAGAGGAGGGGGACAAAATCTTTTTATTATTTTAGGAGATTACCAAAGATTTGCTTAAACTTTTTTACACTTCATTCCTAAAATAAGTTTAGCTTTAAAAATAAAAGATTTTCTTGTAAAATCACCCCTAAGGGCCGGTCTAAATGATGGAGGAGGGGAGGCAAAAATTATTTTTTTCTCATTTTGAAGATTACACAAAATACTTGCTAAAACCTTTTAATACTTATCCCTTAAAATAGACTTTTAATAAAAAGAAAGTAAATATACAAAATAATCAAAATTACAAAATATATTATATTTTTTTTAAATAAGGGGCCGGCCATATATATGTGCATATATAAGTTTTATATCTTTTTTAAACAAAATACCTTATGTTATATCTTTATAATTTCCCAAAATTATAACCTAAGGTTTTATTTTCACATACTTATTAATAAACTTTAGGTTATATTCAAAATTACCAATATGACATGAAATTTAAATTTTGGGTTTTACAAATTCAGTATGTTAAGCCCTTAAATGATCAATAATGGAAAATACTAACCAAAACTAATGGCCATTCATAGATTCTTGGATATTTTATGTTATTCATCAACCATTTGAGTTTTATTGAGTCGTTGATATGTTCTATGTTTTCTTCTTTTACTAATAAAGTTGAATGTAATTTGTGTGTCTCTTAGACTCGGGATAATTATATTGCCTGTAAATTGACTTTGAAAAGCCATTTTTATTACTATAGTCATGGTACCATAATATATAATGTTCTAGATTTTAATACAAGGTAAGAAATTGATTTATATTTCCTGTGTAGCTCTTTTTTTGCATAGTCTGTCTCTTGGTGATGTAGGCTTGATACAGGTATGTTAAGCCCTTAAATGATCAATAATGGAAAATACCAACCAAACCTAATGGCCATTCAAAGATTATTAGATATTTTATGTTATTTATCAACCATTTGAGTTTCATTGAGTCGTTGCTATGATCTATGTTTTCTTCTTTTACTAATAATGTTTAATGTAATTTGTGTATCTCTTAGACTCAGTATAATTATATTGCCTGTAAATTGACTTTGAAAAGCCATTTTTATTACTCTAGTCATGCTATCTTAGTATATAATGTTCTAGATTTTAATACAAGGTAAGAAATTGATTTATATATTTTGTTTAGCTCTTTTTCTACATAGTATGTCTCTTGGTAATGTAGGCTTGATTCAGGTATGTTAAGCCCTTAAATGATCAATAATGGAAAATACTAACCAAAACTAATGGCCTTTCAGAGATTCTTAGATATTTTCATGTTATTCATCAACCATTTTAGTTTCATTGAGACGTTTCTATGTTCTACGTTTTCTTCTTTTACTAATAAAGTTGAATGTAATTTGTGTGTCTCTTAGACTCTGGATAATTGTATTGCCTGTAAATAGACTTTGAAAAGCCATTTTTATTACTATAGTCATGGTATCATAATATATAATGTTCTTGATTTTAATACAAGGTTAGCTATTGATTTATATTTCTTATGTAACTCTTATATCACGTAGTCTGTCTCTTGGTGATTTAGGCTTGATTCAGTATGTTAAGCCATTAAATGATCAATAATGAGTCATGGAAAAAGGACCATGGACCACGGACAAAGGATCATGAAACACCGACCACGACCATGACTACGACCACGACCAGGACCACCAACCACGAACCACCGACCTAGAACCACGGACAAGACCACCGACCACAGTCCACCCACCATGTACCACAAACACGACGGACAAACGACCACGACCATGAACCGCGGATCACAACCATGACCACGGACCACGAACCATCACCACCACAACGACCACGACCACCGACCACATACCACATACCATAGACCAAGACTAGGACCACGACCATGACTACAACCATGACCACGAGCACCATGACCACGACCACGAACTATCGACCACGACCACTACAATGAACCCTGACCACGACCACGACTATCGACCCGACCACTACCACGACCACGACCATAGACCACGGCCACGACTACGGACCACGACCACGGACCACTAACCACGAACCACCGACCACCTACCATGAACCACGGACCACGGACCACGACCTCGACCACGACCACTGACTACGACCATGGACCACGACCACGGACCATGACCATGGACAACGAACCATGGACCACAACCACGACCACGGACCACGATCGTGACTGTTGATCCTACTTTAATAGATCGAATTCCTTAAGCTTGATTAAGGTTTAGTTATATTAGATAAATCTAACACAACTATAGTAAAATCTTTGCTTGAATATATTAAAGATTATGCGGAATCTAATCTTTAATATTAAGAAGAACAGTTTATTCTAAGAACATACAATTCAACAAATAAGCTCCAATATTATTAATGCAAATAATACGAATACTCTCAAAGTATTTGGGTTACAAAGACCTTGAAGCTATAAATTATACGTCTATGAGTTTTTAGGAGTTTATATGAGTTGTTGTACGTAGGAGTTGCTTATGGGTGTTGCAGGGGTACATCTAACTCTATGCCCTAGGACCTCCTTTTATACACCAAGGAATCCTATTCGGCTTATAATATTTTCCTAAGTATATGATATCTATTCTATAAATAACTAATACATATCACATAAGAAATCTTGATCTTCAAGAAATCTTGATCTCGTCTTTATCCTTTCTTTGAGCAGTCTTTATCCTTTCTCTCATAGTAGTAACTTATACACTAGCAGTATTAACATTGAAGTTCACTAGCAGCATTAACTGCTTCACTTAGCAGCATTAACTGTTTCACTAGCATCATTAACTTAGCACTAGCAGTACTAACCACTTAGCATATTTTTTTTTATCAAATTTCACTAGCAACATTAACTCCGGCTGAGTAGCATAAACACAAACCTAAGCAGCAGTAACTCTAACAGCATCAAGAAGACTTTTAATCTCACCAATCCTCCCCTAAACTTGATATTCATCTCCAAAATCATCAAGTTTCTTTGTTAAAAGCTTCATCAACACCAGGAGGATGCTTCCAAACACTTCTTTACTTCTAAAGCTATTTCAAGATGAACTTACAAAGCTGATAAGCCATTTCACTTTCATAATCAAGTTGAAGCTTCTTTTCTAGCATCATTGTAAGTGTAGGTGGTTTAAGGGGATACTTCTTCTCTACCAACATATAAATCTGTATGGATTGCATTCTCAAGGAATGAACTCCATAGGAGTCATATAGCTTCCAACTCAAAACTTTGTATCCTCTTTGTGCCTTCCATACTTCATCTTCTGCATGTGGTTGAAATATAGCTTTCAAATCTCCCCATAACAGTAAATCCAACCCTGCCACTGGTTTTGTTGACCCATACTTAGCTTTTACCAATTTGTACAGATCTTCCAAATCTTCCCTATCAAAACTTTTAAGCACTTGACTAAAGAACATGTACATTTGAGACTTTTCGTCAGCTCTCATTATTTGATAATAACTTTTCTTTCCTTCTTTGTAGATCTTCCAACCAATAATAGGCTTAACAGCCAAAGGTATAGCATCAATTGCTACCTCTTCTTCATCTGGAATGACTTCCAATAACTGTTTAAGCTAAGCTATTTTATTGTCATCTTCCACCTTTTGCTTCTTTGCATTCTCTTGCATCAGCTCAGTTCCTGCTCTCTTTTCTTTACCTTCCTCTAACTCTGTTCTAAAGTCAACACATGTGTTTACCCTTTTAAAAGCTCTGTCAAACATCTTTTGGATAGCATCAAATCCAAACAACTTCAATTCATTGAGCTTGTATCCCTCTATGTTCTTTAGATAAGTACACATTATCTTTCTCTGTTGAGCTTGTATTGGTGGTTTATTTCTCTTCTCTTTTACTCTTTTAGCTGCAAAGTGCTTTCTTATTTTCTCTAAGAGTTGTTGAAACAATGTAGCCTTTTCTGCATCAGACAAGTCTTCTTGCTCTTGTGCTTGCATTCTTTTAGCCAATTGATGATCATCATCAATCTTTGCCTGTATATCATCCCATGTATTAATCAAGGCAATATTGGCTTCTTGTTCTTGTTCAGCTTTCTATCTTGCAAGTCTTTCTTCTTTATTAAATTTAGCTTGTAATTTAGCAGCAGCTTCTTCATCAAGCTTGATTTGATGTTTCCTTTTCTTAGACATCACAGATTCAGGTTCTTCTAACAATATTGATTTACCTTTACCTTTGTCCTATGATTGCTGTGAAGAAATTGTTGTTGTAGATTCACCCAGCTCTTGTATAACAAGTCCTTTCTTCTTAGGAGCCAAAGTAGCATCATCAATAATCTTTGTAGCAGTAGCAGCACTAATAGTTGTTTCAGCAGCACTAACCAGAGCAGCATCAACAATTAGCTTAGTAGTGTTAATAACTTCAACTACATTTTCAATAATATTTATTTCATCATGAACCTTGTGAAAACTAACCAGGGTAATGTCTTCATCTTTGTCAATAGCATTAATCCTCCCCTGTTTGGATGCATCCTCACCCAAACTATCTTCATCATCAGAGGATTCTACCCTTCTTGTTAAACTAACTTTGTATAATCTCTTCAGTCTATGAGTTGTTGACCTTTTATTTTCAAGCTTCATGACCCTCCTTTTCAATCTTACAATCTCAGCATGTTAAGTGGTCTTTGTCTTCTCTAACTCATTCTCTAAATTAAGAACTTTGGTTTGTAAACTGGTACATAATGCCATCAATTCATTAAGTTAAGACTATCCTCATTACTTCTAAGTGTGTTACCTCTTGCGAGCAGTGAATCATTAGATTGTTTAGATACTCTCTTAAACCTAGTTTGAGCAATAGTATACCCCATGGCTTCTTGGCACCCGAGAACACCACCTGAATTAGTTTCTGGGGAACCAGATTCATTATGTTAGGAATTATATTTGAGTTGATAAGACAAAACATATGAAATATGAATGACTTAAAAGCAAAGGAGGAATTCTTCAAAAGATGGAAGATTTGTAAGATTCTAGAAGATATTGTATAGTTTAGGAAGATATGTTTTATTCCTAATACTTATCCTTTGTAAACATAATATCTCTAGTATATAAAGAGATATAAGTCGTAGGAATTTATGGGTGTCAAGATGTAAAACAGAAAAATGTGTGTGTGTGTTATCTAGGCGTCAAGTCCTCTAATAGACGCCTAGGGTTTATTTATTTTAGACTCAAGAATAATAGGATTCTTGTTACAGTTCTTTGATGTAATCATATTTTCTTGATCAAATAATATTAAGGCTGTGGTGAATGATTGGTAAAACCTTGTTATGATAATATTGATTTTATGTTTGAATATTCCACCTATGTTATCATTATCCTAGATTAGTTCTTAATAAACTAGAGCTACAACGATCTATAGGTTTTCACAATTGGTATCAGAGCCTCGCAGCTCTTGATCTATGATCACAAGGTTAATTTTGAAGTTGATTTTATGAAGAACATAGGTCACAAAATTTTGTTTTTGGTTTCTTGTGTGATTCGGTGACTATTAGGTTTTTTCACCTAAACTTTAAATCTATAAAAGAAGAAACTGGTGGATGCTGATTGATTCGTGTCAATAGAAGGTTGTTGTGTTCGTGTCGTGGTTTGAAGAAGATACAGTTGAAAGCTCTAATTTTATCTAGGGTTTCTAATCAAGAAAAAGAAAAAGTAGTCAATCCCTAGTTCTCAAGATTGGAGATTACGTGTGTTTTAAATTGGGTATATGTTGTTTTGGATGTTTTATTAATAAAAAGAAACATGGTTGTGAAAAAGGGTTTTCATTTTTGGTACAATGAAAAGAGGCAGCAGGCTCTAATCTAAATGGTTTTAAACCCTAATCTGATCATGTTTTGGTCGTTTATTGGTAAGAAAGAAGAAGCAGCAGGTTATTGTTGTAAGGTGTATCAAGAGGCAGCAAAGGTACAAGATTTAGGGATTCCAAAACCCTAAAAGTATGTATCATTGAAGGCATCATTGCTTTACGGTGTTTGAACAGTCAATGTCATGGAACAAGCAGAAGATGATGACATCTACTTGTGTTGTTTCAATTTGCATTACTGGTAATCAATATGGGACGAGTAAGGTTACTTGTGAGGACAACACTATTTGATTGAGGTTATTTAAATTGCAATTTATGTTGCTAAGGTATTTTTTGTTTTGCTTTATGACCGAGTACTGCTTGTTATATTTTAAATTTTCCAAAGATGATTTCAAACACATTAGTGCTGCTGTTAGTATTTGGTTTTTATACAGCTACAAGTTATGATTAATACTGATGTTCACAGATTCTTCGTACAGTTTGGATTCGAGTTTCTACTGCTTGTTATTGGTTAGTAGTGTTCATTGAGTTTTAATACTACCATAGTATGTTACAACTGCTACAAGGAATGTTCGTTAGTACTGCTTAATTTGAGGGGAAGTAAGTTAGTACTGTTGGTATTTAACACTTAATACTGCTCGTTGCTACTGTCAAGGTAAATGCTTATTAGTGACAACTTAGCAATGAAATTAGTGACATAATAAGCGTCACAAAAGGATATGGGAAGAAGGAGCAAACTGATTAGTGACACATTAGTAACAATTTAGCAACAGAGAAAGGGTTGCTAATTGATATGTGAGGAAGGAGATTGCTAATTTGTGACAGTTTAAGAACAGTTTTGAGACGGAAAAAGTATCGCTAACAACTTTGGTTGTTAATACTTATATTGAAATCAGTTTGTACTGCTAGCTTTGATTAATACTATTAGCGTTGATCGATATCGGATAGTGAGGCAGTTGAGTTCTCGGTTAGCTTGGTATCTTGGACACTACACGGTTTTGATACTTGTTTAGATCACGGACAGAATTGATTTTGAAGAAAATGGCTCATTTTGGATATTTATTAAAGATGTGATTACGAAGATGATTATTTATCACTTATTTGGAATTGAAGTGGAGTTTCACAGGTTTGTGTTTTATCTTATCTTAAACGGAGCAACAACGTTTAGAGATAACTTGTTCGTACGTTCATGTTGTGACGAAGAATTAATGAATCTAGCAATAGGTCTTTGCTATCACTTGAAGGAGTTACATTGTAGTGCTTAGTGTCTCAGAGAAGATGAGGATTATTGTTAAGAGATTGCGGTCTCCTTATACATCGGTTTTGGGTATATGTTCGAAGTCACATCTATAAGTCCAAGATATAAGACACAAGTTTGGGTTGTTCTACTTCAGCATCAAGTTGGTAATACTTAGTTTTCTTCATCAGTAATCATTACATAGAGCATACATTCAAGAAATGATTAACATATAGGTTTCAGGGGAAGCTTAATTTTAAAATGTTTAACCATTTATATGCTACATCAAGGTGAAGGTTTTTACTACTGTAAGTTATTATTACTACTGCTAGTTTAAGTTTCTACTACTCAAGTTCATTTATCTTAAGGTGCATCATGGAGGGTAATTTGAGTTGTTGGAAGGCTGGATTAGAAGTATGATAATGGTTTGTGGTTGTTGAAATCAAATTTCCATTTACTTAGAGTCCCCTAATGGATAATACAAAAAGGGGAAGAAGATTTACAAGGAAGATTTACAATTTATTGAGCGTTGGTGGTATTGCATGGATTAAGGGAAAGTCTCATTCTTTCATATATATTAACTTTAGGGGAAGAAGTTCATGCTTATTGGTTTTGTCATTATCAACTAGGGGAAGATTGTTGGGAATTATATTTGAGTTGATAAGACAAAATATATGAAAGATGAAGGACTTAAAAGCAAAGGAGGAATTCTTCAAAAGATGGAAGATTTTTAAGATTCTAGAAGATATTGTATAATTTAGGAAGATATGTTTTATTCCTAATACTTATCCATTGTAAACCTAATATCTCTAGTATATAAAGAGATATAGGTCGTAGGAATTTATGGGTGTCAAGATGTAAACACAGAACAATATGTGTGTGTGTGTGTGTGTGTGTTATCTAGGCGTCAAGTCCTCTAATGGACACCTAGGGTTTGTTTATTTTTGCCTCAAGAATCATAGGATTCCTGTTACAGTTCATTAATGTAACCGTATTATCTTGATCAAATAATATTGGGGCTGTGGTGAAGGATTGGTAAAACCTTGTTATGATAATATTGATTCTATGTTTGAATATTTCGCCTATGTTATCATTATCCTAGATTAGTTCTTAACAAACTAGAGCTACAACGATCTATAAGTTTTCACACATTAGGTGTTGCCTTGGATTGGGTCTTAGTTATGTTACCACTGACCTGTTCTGCTTCTAAGCTAGAAGCAATAGTGGCAGCCCTCACCAAACTGTTACCCAACTCCTTATGGACATCCTCATCTACAACATTGTCAGTAGAAACACAAGGCTGAGGTACATGAGTGTCCTTTCTTGTAGGCTTCATATGCTTTTGTGTCTTTTGAGGTTGAGTTGATGTTTGAAAAATGGTGGGTGTGTGATTGGGATCAGTTAGAATTGCTGAACCTTCACCCAACTGTGATTGGTTTTATACCACCATTGTTGGAAATAAAGGTGATACTCTACCAGAAAAACCTTTCCCTACCCTTTTCATATTTGCAAAAATCTTTTTAGTGTAGGAGGGTGAAACATATTTTCTCTTGTGAGTTGGCAGCTCATCAAGTTGTTGGTCCAAAAAGATTTGAACAAACCTTGGATACATTAAAAATTTCCCAGACAAATTATCCAAGTTTCTAATCATACTATCAAAAATAAATTTAAAAAAATTAAAACTCTGGTTTGTAGCTAAGCAGACAATGTCAGATGCTACAATACTACTAAAATCATTCCATGCAGTAGTCTTTGGACTTAGACACTGTAAAATAGTATGAATTAGAAATCTCCATTATGGGGAAAAGAATGATTTATAAAATGTTAGTTTTTGTGAAATTTTCTCATACCCCATCAATGCAAGTTGTTCAAAAATAGTAGAATTTGGTAAACAATCAATACCTCCCCCTCCATTAGTCAAAGGTCTCTTCTAATAGATGATTCAGTAATGACTATCTCCTTGCCATCTACTACGGTATGTAACTAGGCTTCCCCATTAATAGTTTTGGCCTTGGCAGTAGACTAGAACTGTTTGATTGTAGTAATTTTATATACGTAAAATAATATAATAAATAATATGAAATTACCAAACTACCCTTGAGGACAAAAGAATAAAGGAAAATCCACACAATTATATATAATAATACGTATATTTACCAGTAAATAATTACCGGGTCGTTTTCCTTGAAGATTTATGAAATTGAGACCACGTTTGTTGTTTGGACAATGATTTGAATTGGTTCAAAGATGATTTGTTTTCTAAAAACCCTAAATTTTCAAAAATTAACATAAAATGAATTTTTCACTTTTAACCTACCCTAATTGACTAAAAAGTAAGTTTAAAGAAAATTTGAATGAAAACGAAGTTGATTTGAGCTTAAAAACACGTAAAACGTGAACGGGAATAAATCTCGTTCGTTAAAAATTGAAATTTTGCAATTTTAACCCTACAGAAGCAAAACTAATTTTCCTAGAAACTTTATGATAAAAGAAAATTTTCTAAAAAAGAATTTTAATTTTTTGATTATTTTTCTATTTTTTATGAATTTTTAAAGTTTTTAATAAAAATGACAGCTTATCCAATAAGCCCGGAAAAGCTTAAAATAAGCTTCGAAGTGCTTATTAAAATAAAAGGAGAAAAAGAGGGTAAGTATTATATTTTGCAAAACACTACCGGATGAGCTATTGTAGCACAACGGTAGTGAGTGTGTGATATAAACGTTGGTCGATGGGGTTGAGGTCCCGAGTGACTTGGGGCTTCCCCTAATCCCAACGTTTTTGTTTTTCATTTTTTTTAACTTTTAAAGGACTTAAAAATGAGCAAATTTAACAAAACCACTTTTTTTCTTAACAACAAATAAGCCCTAAATAAGCCAAATAAGGCGACAGAATTAGCTAAATATACTTAAAGTCTAAATTGCTAACCGTTTGGCTTTTTTAAGGAAATTAAGCTAATGAGAAAGACAAATAAGCTAAAACAGAAGAAAAGCTATATCTAATAAGCACAAGAGATCAAAAATAAGCAATGACAATAAGCTAAAAAGACAGAAAAACTAAAAAGCTTAAAAACACTTAAAATTTTACACTAGAAAGCAAATTAGCTCACATAAGCAAATGACAAAATCAAATAAGCTAAAATGGACTTATACTAACCTAATAAGCTAAACTAAACCTAAATAACCATAACAATAAGCAGATAAGCTAGAATAAAGGAATAAGCACTTATGGTGTAAACTGTTAACCAAATAGCCCCTTAAGGCACATTTGAGCTTATTTTTAAATAAGCTAAAGGATCCTTATGGACTTTTGGCTTATTACCTTAAAAAGTATACCTAAAATACAACTAAAAACAACTTTTTAAAACCATTTTGAAATTCAGGAGCTTAATGAAAAGGCTTGTGAAAACAGCTTATACACTAAGAACACTTAGTTACTTTTGGTTTTGAAAATGAACAATGCTGAATTTAAAGGCTAAAAACAGATAACTAAATAAGCTACTTTTTGAAAACTAAGTTAAAACAGATTGACACTGACCCTAGACCTACTTGTAAACCAAAAATCAAATCCTATAAGCTACTTATACCCTCTGATTTATTGAATTGAAAACAGCTACTTGTCTTTTTAATACTGCTGATGCAGTTTGCAACCAAATTGACCAAGATGCAATTCAAACAAGTGTAGGTTATTAAACTAAACTTACTACACTCTAAATCAATAAACTAAATGCAAATAGGTCATGTCGATGACTAGAATCAAAAAGAGCTTATAATGTAAATGAAACTGACAGACTTTAAGTGTATTCTAAACTATACTATGAAAACTCACCTAGCTTTAATCTAACCAAAAAATTTAGCTCAAACATACCTATTAATGAGTTTTAAATCAAATCCTAAGGATCAAGAGGCCACAAGCAGCACTAACTTATGGTTATTGCTGTTGTCCCAAACACCCCTTTAATATTCATGAAACTTATTTAAGCTTATGAAATTTAAATCTAATGAATAAAATTTGATTACCATATAACAAACAACTATTAACAGACCTTATGAGCTTATACCAATAATCAAATAAGCCAGAATCATTAAGCTACTAGTTATGTTAATATTTTTGGATTTTTAATGATTTAAGAAGCAAAATTATGAAAACTATGATCTAGACTATTGAAGCTAAAAACAAATAATCAAACTTAACTAATAAGTAATTATAAGCATAAATAAGCAAGTAAAAAAGTAGATTAAGCAGATTTAAACTATGAAATTAAGGACGGAAAGGATAAATGAGAACTTACAAATGCCTTAGCTAAACAAAGGCTTAATTTGCTCAAACAGCTGTCAACAAGCTCTAGCTTATCACAAGGATAAGCTAGTAAAGTCCAATAAGCTCTTCCCTTGTAAGCTTATCATCCAAATAGCTTAGATCCATATAGCTTAGGTATTAATATGAATTTAAGAGTTTAAGTATATTAAATTACTAATTTGAGCTCAATCTGAGCTTAGAGACTCAGAGAGCTTATGAAGAGCTTATAAGAGTAGCTTGTGAAACAGTTAAACAAAAGCATTTGAGATATACAAAAGCTTATAGGTAAAAACAAATTGTGAACAAGTAAACTATGATTTTATTGATTTAAAACTGAATACAAAACATTAAAAATGAAAATTACAAGAGCAAGTTACATGAAAATGAAAATCTTTCTTAACTACTAACTACTAAAAACGGGAAAAAGGAGATGCTCTGTGTGTGTGAGGCTTTCTCTCTATTTATAGCATTGGAGTGAAGCTTCTAGGAGTCTAGCCTGCTCCTCTTATCCATGATCTTAACCCTTAATCCTTTGATCTCATTTATGGTCCGTTGGATTTGATATGATGAGCACACGGATTGCCAACGTGGCATTCCGTGTGTCAGAGTACTTGTGCTTCTTTTGCACTAAATTTAGTGTAAAAATCCAATCATTGGTGTGCTTCTTTTAATGCCCACGTGTCCTCCTTGTCCCATTTTTGACCAATAAGAGCCTCAAGTGACGTTTCCTTTTGCCATATAGGAGATTGGTGCTTGAATTGTTGAGCCACACAATCAATTTGATTTTACCCTTTAATTTGAGTGGGGTTAATCGTCGAGAATGATGATGAATAGTAAATTTCCCTTTGCGCCTTTTTAAACTGAATAGGAGGGGTGTTTGACTCAGGGGATTGGGTCGTTGACCTGGGCCCGGGTTTTATAACAAAAGGATTGAGCCATGTGTTTTAGTTTGGGTTTTTATAGAAAGATAACGACCGTTATCTTTATATATTTAAAGAGATAACGGTGTTAGGGATTTAGGGGTTTTTATGTAAAATGGTTTTACTTAAGGGACTGTTTTGGTAATTTTTGGGGTTTTGTCTTCTTGTGGTTGACCAAGTTTAACTTTGAGTTGACCATTTGTTAGAAACTTCAGCAATCAAATCCCTGGCTCTTGTGCACTCTTTTCCGTTCTCGTGTCCGTGTTTGTCCGGTTTTGGCCGTTTTCTTATGGTTTTTGCAACATCAGTACCTACACAATCACAAAGACAAAACAAACAATATACAAGCATTTTATGCACAATTCTATCTTTTTAGGGCCATTTTTGATATAAAAAAGATATGTGTTTTCACACATATTTAAATTCCCTAAACTAAGTGATTGTGTGTCCTCACGTAATATTATATGCTCTAAAACCAAAAACCTCAAAACCTCCCCAAACTAAATCTTTGAAAAGTAGCAAAGACTTTCGTGGGGAAAGTTAAGAAATCACAAGCTTTACAACACCCTATTTTCCCATTTTTTCAAGACTTTTTCCATTTTTTAACAAGAATATTTTGACTTTCGTTATTTCTATAATTGTTAGGGATCATAGAACAAAATGCATTTCGATTCGAGAATGCTCCATAAAGGATAAATTCATCGTCCCTGACTTTTCACTTGACCAAACCAAGCTTAAAACAAAATCACAGTTAAATATCAGTAAAGATGCTAACACTACTCATATTTCTAACTTGTGAACTTTTCACTCCCGATAATTATTATATCTTAGGTGAATGTGCTATTTTGAATTTCAACCATGGATCAACATTTTGCAAAATACTATGCTTTACGTTCCACCCGAGAATAATGAGTTTGAAGGCGAGATCATCTCATGTAGTGACTTTCGTCTTGACACATCCCAACCATGCGGCTATGTGACCAGGCTTTTGACCAGGCTTTTAGGATATCAATAGCTTCTTGCCCATGCACACACCGTCGAATGATTTGATCCGCACAAATACGAAAAGATAGGGATCATCCCAAAAATAATGTTTAACGTCCTTAAAAAATTTCTTCTTTTGTTGAGTTGTAATTCCTTTGATGATAAAATTCCCCGCATGGAAATTTGCATAGTCCGTAAACCATGGGGTACTTTCACTAGATATAACTCGAAGAGTTTCTAAAGGAAAATGTTCATTAATGTCTTTGTTTTTTAACACATCCTTATGAGGATTCTCAAGTCTAGATAAATGATCTGCCGCGAGGTTCTCGGCTCCTTTTGTGTCAATTACGTTAAAATCTAACTCTTGAAGGAGGAGAACCTACCGGAGCAATCTTGCCTTGGAATCTTTTTTAGCAAAGAGATATTTTAAGGCAGAGTAATCCGTATACACTACGCTTTTGTTCAAGATGAGGTAAGATCGGAATTTTTTGAAGGCATACACCACGGCTAACATTTCTTTTTCTTTCGTAGTGTAATGCGATTCCGCCTCGTTCATTGTTTTACTAGCATAGTGTATAGGCCTAAAGTGTTTATCATGACGTTTCCCCAAGACTGCACCTATGGCAAAGTCGCTTGCATCGCACATAAGCTCAAAGGGTAGGTCCTAGTTTGGAGCAATCAAGATTGGAGCTTCAGTAAGTTTTTTCTCTAATGTTTGAAAAGCTTGAATACAATCATCGGAAAAAATGAACGGAGTATTCTTCTCAAGAAGATGAGTCATTGGTCAGGAAATTTTGGAAAAATCCTTAATGAACCGTCTGTAGAAACCGGCATGACCGAGAAAACTTCGAACACCCTTAACGGTGGTAGGATGAGGTAACTTAGCAATCACATCGATTTTGGATTTATCAACCTCAATCCCTTTTTTGGAAATCTTATAGCCAAGGACAATGCCTTCTTTTACCATAAAATGACTCTTTTCCCAATTAAGACAAAGATTGGTGTCTTCGCACCTTTGAAGCATCTTGTCTACACGAGAGAGGCAATTTTCGAATGAATTCCCAAAGACCGAAAAGTCATCCATGAAGACTTCCAAAGTTTTTTCGATCATATCATGAATGATAGCCATCATACACCTTTGAAACGTGCCTGGTGCATTGCATAAGCCAAAAGGCATGAGACGGTAGGCAAACGTTCCGTAAGGACACGTGAATGTTGTCTTTTCTTGATCATGAGGGTCGATGGGAATTTGAAAGTAACCCGAGAAACCATCGAGAAAACAATAGTACTCGTTTCCTGCTAATCTCTCAAGCATTTGATCCATAAACGGTAGTGGAAAGTGGTCTTTACGAGTGGCTTCATTTAACTTTCGATAGTCAATGCATACACGCCATCCCATAACCAATTAAGTCGGAATCAATTCATTTTCATCATTTTCTACAATGGTAAAACCACCCTTTTTCGGTACGCAATGTATGGGTCTTCCCAAGGACTATCAAAGATCGGGTAAATTAATCCGGCATCAAGAAGTTTTTCAAACTCCTTTTTGATGACATCGTGGATCTTTAGATTAACCCGTCTTTGGTGTTGAACTGCTGTTTTGTAGTCCTTTTCCATAAGAATCTTATGAGTATAGAATTCTGGGTTAATACCCTTGATATCAGAGAGTTTCCAAGCGATGGCTCGCTTGTGTGACTTCAAAACCTTTATGAGAGCGGCTTTTTCCTCAACACTCAAGTCTTTAGCAATTATGACGGGTAACTTATTATCTCCTTCCAAAAATGCGTATTCGAGATGAGGAGGTAAGTCCTTGAGTTCGACTTCGGGAGGTTCATCAATTGAAGATTTAACAGTTTTAGCTACACAAACTTTCAATTCTTTTCGAATTTCAAGAAAATAATTTTCTTGGTTAGGAGGGGTGATGGATCATCATTGAGAAATGATTCAAGAAGTAGAATATCCCCCTCTGGGTCATAGTAAGAGTCATCAACTTTCGGTGAAGTTGGATCATCTTCAAGAGCTAGGAAAGCATCGACTTCCTCAAGAAGAAAATCACTATCCCCAAAGGGAGTGAGAGCCGGAGAAGAAGTAGAAACGATCGGGTCATAGTAAGGAGTGGGATTGCCACTAGCAATCACATCAGAGAAACCGAGAACTTCTTGAGAATACTCCTCACAAGCCATTTCAATAACGTCGATTCAGTTCGCCGTCATCTCATCGTAATTAGAGGAATATCTCGACGTTTGGTCTAGATTGAATGTTATGGCTTCTTTTCCGAAACGAAGAGTTAATTCTTCTTCGTAAACATCAATCAAAGCATGTCCGGTCTTTAAGAAATATCTCCCGAGAATTAGGGGAACTTGTGGATCGGCATCAAAGTCTACGACTACAAAGTCAGCCAGGAATTTAAACTTTCCTACTTTTAGGTAGACATCTTCAGCGATACCAATCGGTTTGGTAATCGAACGGTCTGCAAGTTCAAGAGTCATACAAGTAGGAGTGAGCTCAGGAAGAGAAAGCTTTTTCCACACAGATAATGGCATGAGATTTATGCTAGCACCAAGATCGGCCAAGGCTAAGCACTCTTCCATTCTGGGAAAATCACATGGTATTAGAAATTTGCTAGGGTCTCCAAGTTTTTCGGGTAACTTGTTTAGGATAACCACTAAACAATGCTCATTCAAAGGGGTTCTAGCCATTTCACTTAATTTTTCTTTGTTTCCTATTAGGACTTTAAGAGTCGAGGCAAATTTGGGCATAAGAATCAAAGCATCTGCTAAGCTAATTTCGAAACTCATATCTTGAAAGGTTTTGTAGAAATTCTCAACTTGATCATTAGCTTTTTCACGTTGCTTTTTATCATTACGTCTCGAAGGATATGGAATTGATGGTTTCAAGTTAGGCATCGGAGCACTAACGGGAATTACAACGGGCTCAGAATTTGGTACTTGGGATTGAACTTGGACAACCGGAGGTTGGACGTCTTTGGTACTTCCATTATTAGTAGGAAACATCGTGTCCTTTGTCGCCTCGGTTTTACGTTCCACTACTTTAGGAGGAGGAGAAGTAGTAGGAATTGTGGGTCCTTGATAAGCAACACCACTTCGGGTAGTAATACCCTTCAAATCTACCTTCGGGTTAGTAATGGTATTACTAGGGAGTGTCCCTGAACCTGAAGTAGAAGCGGTATTTGAATTCACAAACTTGGAAAGCATGTCCGTTAAATTGGTCATTTGATTTTGCAAGTTTTGGTTCTGATTCTGCATATTTCTCATTACTGCATCATTATCTTTCACGTAATTTTGAAAATCATCCTTCGACACACCTTGTGTTTGCGGAGCTGGAGCTTGGTAAGGTTAAGCTTGGTGAACCGGGGGTTGATTAATAGGAGGTCGATAAATTTGGCCTTGGTTGTAAGTATTTCCTCGATTTTGGTTGTAACGGTTTTGGTTATTTCCTTGATTTTGTTGATTATTTTGAATGGGAGGAAAACCGGGAGGTCGTATTTGATTAGCAATCGGGGCTCGATAACCGGAATTTCCTTAATTGAAATTAGCTGCTGCTGCTTGGGTAACAAATTCTTGAATACTGTCACGATAAACATTGCCATCGGTGGCGGGACAATTTCGGTAAGAATGAGTACCACCACAAGTAACACAACTTTCCTCGACCGCTTTTACGGGAGTAGGAGCTTGGTTTTTATTTTTCTTATCGAGAAGTAAAGCTTTCACCATATCTTTAAGTTCGACAACATCGGGAGAAATACTGGGGGTAGAAGTGCTTGAACACACTTTTGCAACAACCGGTTTGTTACGTGAATTACGAACTTTGGATTTGCTTTCAATGATTATTAGGCAATCACGAGGCATTTTATCCAGAAAGTTACCACCCACGGCGGAATTCAACGAATCTTGATCATTAGAGTTCAAAGCATTATAGAAAGTATCGAGTTGATATAACTCTGAAAATCCATGATGTGGGCATGCTCGAAGAAGATCATTAAATCGGTCCCATGCCTTGTAGAAAGTTTCATCAAATCGTTGTTGAAATCGCGTGATTTCATTTCGAAGATTTGTTATTTTGGAAGGGGGAAAAAATTTGTTGATAAATTTCGAAACAAGATCATCGCATGTGAGAATCGATCGAGGGGGTTCTTTTTCTAGCCAAATTCGGGCTGCACCCTCGAGAGAAAATATGAAAAGCATAAGCTTTACCGACGTACCCGGGACGTTCAGGAACTTCATCGTAGAAGTGATCTTGTTGAAATAACGGATGTGAGCATGAGGGTCTTCCTTGTCATGTCCGAATAATTATTTGTTTTGAACGAGGGTAAGCAAACCGTGCTTAAGCTCAAAGTTGTCCGCAGTGATCTCGGGCACAACGATGGCATCCTCGTAACCCACGGTGGGTGCTTCGAGTAATTGAGCCATAGTACGAGTATCATCCATCGTAACTACGGGAATAGGTTCAACAAGATTGAATGGTTCAACAAAAGTCGGTTTGACTTGTTGTTGTTGACGGTTAGAATTACGAGACTGAGAACGAGTGCGCATGCACTAAAATGTAAAGAGAAAATTTATACTAGATTTTTTTTTTGGTTTTTTTTTGTTTTTTTTTAACAATGAATTTTAAATACCGACAATGAGATAAGACACTTGAACCTAATAATCAACTTGCTTCTCGGTAACTCTTTAAAAGAATTAACTTTTAAAGGTGAGTCGTACGTCGCAAGAGACACAAAATGTAAGTTTTTGATCTTTGGTTCGGGAACTTATTTGATGGATAATACTTCAATTGAAAGTATTATTTGTTGGCATTCTTTTACTAACTTTGTAAATTTTTAATATTCACAAATTAACGAGAAAAATGGAAGAGCAAATATTTGTGTATTTTTGTTTTTAATCTTCTACTTATACTAAAAAGAAAAGAAAAATATTTTTTACTTTTTATATTTTTAATTTTTTTAATTTTTGTTTTTTCTTAAAAGCGTAACTTTCGAAGACGAAAGGTTCTCCAAATCACGATCAACAAACTGCAAACGAAAGAATCTTAATCACAAATCCCCGGCAGCGGCGCCAAAAATTTGATTGTAGTAATTTTATATACGTAAAATAATAAAATAAATAATATGAAATTACCAAACTACCCTTAAGGACAAAGGAATAAAGGAAAATTCACACAATTATATATAATAATACGTATATTTACCGGTAAATAATTACCGGGTCGTTTTCCTGGAAGATTTATGAAATTGAGACCACGTTTGTTGTTTGGACAATGATTTGAATTGGTTCAAAGATGATTTGTTTTCTAAATTCCTAAAAGTGAGCAAATTAAAGGACAATTAAACCTAACTTTAATAATGGGAAATTAAACTTTAACTAAAAACGCAAATCGGGAATCCTAAACGGGAAATAAAAACCCTAAATTTTCAAAAATTAACCTAAAATGAAATTTTCACTTTTAACCTACCCTAATTGACTAAAAAGTAAGTTTAAAGAAAATTAGAATGAAAATGGAGTTGATTTGAGCTTAAAAACACGTAAAACGTGAACGGGAATGAATCTCGTTCTTTAAAAATTGAAATTTTGCAATTTTAACCCTACGGAAGCAAAACTAATTTTCCTAGAAACTTTACGATAAAAGAAAATTTTCTAAAAAAGAACTTTATTTTTTTGATTATGTTTCTATTTTTATGAATTTTTAAAGTTTTTAATAAAAATAAATGTTTAAAAATACTAAACTAAATGGTAAAAATCTAGAAAAATGCACAAAAATCCTAAACTATATGAAGAATGCAGGAAAAATAAGCTTAAGGAGACAACTTATCCAATAAGCCCGGAAAAGCTTAAAATAAGCTTCGAAGTGCTTATTAAAATAAAAGGAGAAAAAAAGGGTAAGTATTATATTTTGCAAAACACTACCGGATGAGCTATTGTAGCACAACGGTAGTGAGTGTGTGATATAAACATTAGTCGATGGGGTTGAGGTCCCGAGTTTAAGCCTTGGCTCACTTGGGGCTTCCCCTAATCCCAACGTTTTTGTTTTTCATTTTTTTTAACTTTTAAAGGACTTTAAAATGAGCAAATTTAACAAAACCACTTTTTTCTAAACTACAAATAAGCCCTAAATAAGCCAAATAAGGGGACAGAATAAGCTAAATATACTTAAAGTCTAAATTGCTAACTGTTTGGCTTTTTTAGGGAAATTATGCTAATGAGAAAGACAAATAAGCTAAAACAGGTGAAAAGTTATATCTAATAAGCACAAGAGATCAAAAATAAGCAATGACAATAAGCTAAAAAGACAGAAAAACTAAAAAGCTTAAAAACACTTAAAAATTTACACTAGAAAGCAAATTAGCTCAAATAAGCAAATGACAAAATCAAATAAGCTAAAATAGACTTCTACTAACCTAATAAGCTAAACTAAACCTAAATAAGCCATAACAATAAGCAGATAAGCTAGAATAAAGGAATAAGCACTTATGGTGTAAACTGTTAACCAAATAGCCTCTTAAGGCACCTTTGAGCTTATTTTTAAATAGGCTAAATAATCCTTATGGACTTTTGGCTTATTACCTTAAAAAGTATACCTAAAATACTACTTAAAAAAACTTTTTAAAACCATTTTGAAATTCAGGAGCTTAATGAAAAGGCTTGTTGAAAACAGCTTATACACTAAGAACACTTAGTTTTGGTTTTGAAAATGAACAATGCTGAATTTAAAGGCTAAAAACAGATAACTAAATAAGCTACTTTTTGAAAACTAAGTTAAATCAGATTGACACTAACCCTAGACCTACTTGTAAACCAAAAATCAATCCTCTTATAGCTACTTATTACCCTTGATATTATTGAATTGAAAATAGCTACTTGTCTTTTTAAAACTGCTGATGCAGTTTGCAACCAAATTGACCAACCAAGATGCAATTACAAACATCGTGCAGGCTTATTAAACTAAATTACTTTACACTCACAATAATAATAAACTCTAATGAAAATAGGTCATGTCCATGACTAGAATAAAAAAGAGCTTATAATGTAAATGAAACTGACAGATTTTAAGCTTATTCTAAACTATACTATGAAAACTCAGCTAGCTTTAATCTAACCTAAAAATTTAGCTCAAACATACCTATTAATGAGTTTTAAATCAAATCTTAAGGATCAAGAGGCCACAAGCAGCACTAACTTATGGTTAGTGTCATTGTCCCAAACACCCCTTTAATATTCATGAAACTTATTTAAGCTTATGAAATTTAAATCTAGTGAATAAAACTTGATTACCAGATAACAAACAACTATTAACAGACCTTATGAGCTTATACCAATAATCAAATAAGCCAGAATCATTAAGCTACTAGTTATGCTAATATTTTTGGATTTTTAATGATTTAAGAAGCAAAATTATGAAAACTATGATCTAGACTATTGAAGCTAAAAACAGATAATCAAACTTAACTAATAAGAAATAATAAGCAATTATAAGCACAAATAAGCAAGTAAATAAGCAGATTAAGCAGATTTAAACTATGAAATTAAGGACAGAAAGCGTAAATGAGAACTTATCAATTCCTTTACTTAGCTAAAAAAAAAAAAAACAAAAAAAAATAAAAATAAAAATAAAAAAAAATAAAAAAAAAAAAAAAAAAAAACTAAAAAAAAAAAAAAAAAAAAAAAAAAAAAAAAAAAAATAAAAAAAAAAAAAAAAAAATAAAAAAAAAAAAAAAAAAAAAAAAAAATAAAAAAAAACAAAAAAATAAAAAAAAAAAATAACAAAAAAAAAAAAAAAAAAAAAAAAAATAAAAAAAAAAAAAAAAAAAAAAAAAAAAAAAAAAAAATATAAAAAAAAAAAAAAAAAAAAAAAAAAAAAAAAAAAAAAAAAAAAAAAAAATATAAAAAAAAAAAAAAAAAAAATAAAAAAAATAAAAAAAAAAAAAAAAAATAATAAAAAAAAAAAAAAAAAATAATCAAACTTAACTAATAAGAAATAATAAGCAATTATAAGCACAAATAAGCAAGTAAATAAGCAGATTAAGCAGATTTAAACTATGAAATTAAGGACAGAAAGCGTAAATGAGAACTTACAAATGCCTTAGCTAAACAAAGGCTTAATTTGCCCAAAGAGCTGTCAACAAGCTCTAACTTATCACAAGGATGAGCTAGTAAAGTCCAATAAGCTCTTCCCTTATAACTTATCATCCAAATAGCTTAGATCCATATAGCTTAGGTATTAATCTAAATTTAAGAGTTTAAGTATATTAAATTACTAATTTGAGCTCAATCTGAGCTTAGAGACTCAAAGAGCTTATGAAGAGCTTATAAGAGTAGTTTGTGAAACAGTTGAATACAAGCATTTGAGATATGTAAAAGCTTATAGGTAAAAATAGATTGTGAACAAGTAAACTATGATTTTGTTGATTTAAAACTGAATACAAAACTTTGAAAATGAAAATTAAAAGATCAAGTTACATGAAAATGAAATTTTTTCTTTACTACTAACTACTAAAAATGGGAAAAAGGAGATGCCCTGTGTGTGTGAGGCTTGCTCTCTATTTATAGCCTTGGAGTGAAGCTTCTAGGAGTCTAGCCTGCTCCTCTTATCCATGATCTTAGCCCTTAATCCTTTGATCTCATTTATGGTCTGTTGGATTTGATATGATGAGCACACGGATTGCTAACGTGGCATTCCGTGTGTCAGAGTACTTGTGCTTCTTTTGTACTAAATTTAGTGTAAAAATCCAATCATTCGTGTGCTTCTTTCAATGCCTACGTGTCTTCCTTGTCCTGTTTTTGACCAATAAGAGCATCAAGTGACGTTTCCTTTTGCCATATAGGAGCTTGGTGCTTGAATTGTTGAGCCACGCAATCAATTTGATTTTACCCTTTGATTTGAGTGGGGTTAATCGTCAAGAACGATGATGAATAGTAAATTTCCCTTGGCGCCTTTTTTAACTGAATAGGAGGGATGTTTGACTCGGGGGATTGGGTCGTTGACCTGGACCCGGGTTTTATAACAAAAGGATTGGGCCATGTGTTTTAGTTCAGGTTTTTATAGAAAGATAACGACCGTTATCTTTTTATATTTAAAGAGATAACGGTGTTAGGGCTTTAGGGGTTTTTTATGTAAAATGGTTTTACTTAAGGGACTATTTTGGTAATTTTTGTGGTTTTGTCTTCTTGTGGTTGACCAGTTGACCAAGTTTGACTTTGAGTTAACCATTTGCTAGAAACTTCAGCAATCAAATCCCCGGCTCTTGTGCACTCTTTTCCGTTCTCGTGTCCGTGTTTGTCCGGTTTTGGCCGTTTTCTTGTGGTTTTTGCAACATCAGTACCTACACAATCACAAAGACAAAACAAGCAATATACAAGAATTTTATGCACAATTCTATCTTTTTAGGGCCATTTTTGATATAAAACAGATTTGTGTTTTCAAACATATCAGGTGTGCATTCAAAAAATCCACTATTTGTTCAAACCCATCACTCTCAGTGGGTTTAGACAAAAATGCAACCATGTTATGAGTATCATCAAACTTTAAAGTCATCGTCATTGATGTTGGGTTTTGACAATGGAGAATAACATTGAGTTAGGGTTTGTAGGTAGAGAGTATTTGAAATTGATTGATTTAAAAGAATGAAATTGATTAAATATGATTGAAGCCCTTAGTCAATGTATTTATGAAAAATACCCTCAACATCATTAATTGTCACCCAACAGTAGTAAGTTAAGCCTAGCAGCATTAACTTTGAGTCACCAGCATTAACCGCAATTCCATTCCAAACAACATTTCCATCATCAATCTAACACTTTTCTTTGCTTTTCCTGCAAAATGTTAGTCCAAAAACCAAGAAAACACAAGCCATAGCAATTTTCACAATGATCACAATATTAATTATACCTAACAGTATTAAGTATAACTAATAGTAGAAACTCAACAATATTAAGTATAACTTGCAGTACTAATTATATTTAACAGAAGAAACTTTTAATGACATGAATAACAGTACTAATTCATACAAAACTCTACAAAAACATAAAGAGAGAAGACTTTAAAGATTTAGCAATCCAATACTAGCAATCAAATATTGAAATCTACTTACATCAAAAGCTTTTGTAAGCAAATCTGCAACATTCTTGTCAGTATGGATTTTAATCATTTGAATCAATTTTTTTTCATTGCAGTCTCTAATAAAATGATGTCTGATCTCTATATGCTTTGTTTTTTAATGAAAAACAGGATTTTTAGTTATGCAGATAGTATTGTTATTGTCAATAAAGATTTTGGTATGCATAAAATTGTACCCATAATCCAGCAGTTGAATTTGAATCCAGAGAACTTGTCTACAGCAACTTGAAGTAGCCACATATTCAGCTTCAGTTGCGGAATTTGCAACCATAGTTTGTTTCTTA
The DNA here is from genome assembly GCA_026074375.1 of Tanacetum coccineum. NCBI lineage: Eukaryota > Viridiplantae > Streptophyta > Magnoliopsida > Asterales > Asteraceae > Tanacetum > Tanacetum coccineum. The sequence goes on along the minus strand of BQNB010039799.1, from coordinate 16,547 downwards.
CACTTCCTTGATATCAATCTGCACCCTAGGAATTAACAACCTCCTGTTGTAGACTTCCTATCCAAGCTTGCTCTAGTATAAACACTATGAGTGTATGCTACCAAATCAAAAGGAGAATCTTTTAGATACCAAAGACCCAATTTAGGTTGACCTTTTAAGTACCTAAAAATCTTTTTCACAGCATGAAAATGTGAAACCTTTAGATTGACTTGGTATCTAGCATAGGTACACACTGCAAACATGATGTTAGGTCTTGAAGATGTAAGGTACATCAATGTACCAATCATTGACCTATATATATGAACATCCACTTCTTTGCCAGAAAGGAACCAAGACCAGCAGTTTCATTTGACCGAGTTGAGTATATAAATCAATAAAGAAGAAATGGCAAGAGACCATCTTCATCCTTGAGCAGAGATTTTTGAGTTTTCATTGGTGTGCTTGCAGTCTTGACTTCTTTAAACCCAAATTTCTTTAACATTTTAGCAACATATTTATCTTGACTAATAAATATGCCATCCTACATCTGCTTCAGTTGTAATCCTACGAAGAATGTAAGTTCTCCCATAGAACTCATCTGAAATTTCTCATGCATCAACTTTTCAAATGCAATGCATAATTCCTTCTTAATTGAACCAAAGATGATATCATCCACATAAATTTGTACCAGCAAAATATCACCTTTGTACCTTTTGATGAATAAGGTCTTGTCAATTTTCCCTCTTTGAAACTCATTGTCCAACAGATATGTTGACAAGGTTTTATACCAAGCTCTAGGAGCTTAATATAGTCCATACAGTGCTTTTTCAACCTTGTATACTCTATCAGGAAAGTTTGGATCTTCAAATCCTAGTGGTTGACATACATACACCTCTTCTTCAATCTTCCCATAGAGAAAAGCACTTCTTACATCCATTTGATACACCACAAAATCTTTAAATAAAGCATAAGCTAAAAATAGCCTAATTGATTCAATTCTTGCAACAGGGGCAAATATTTCATCATAGTCAATCCCTTCTTCTTGTGTGTACCCTTGAGAAACCAATCTTGCTTTATTTCTTATCACGGTTCCCCTTTCATTCTTTTTATTTTAGAAAACCCATTTAGTGCCTATAGCCCTTTTTCCATTTGGTAATTCTACTAAAGTCCAAACTTCTTGTAACTTGAATTGTAGAAGCTCTTCTTGCATAGCCTCTATCCAGCTTAAATCCTTCAATGCCTGAATTACCTTTTTAGGTTCTTCCTGTGATAAAAAGCAAGCAAACAAGCAGTTTTGAAGGTCTTTATGGTTTGTTCTTTGATGAAGAGTACTAATAAATCCATGTTCCTCCAAATTCTTTAACATCCTTCTTGTTTATGTAGCTGCCTGCAAATCTCCAATCACTTGATCAAGAGGATGATCTTTATGAATTCTTGTAGTTGGAGTAGGACTGACTTGGATTGTTATATCTAAATTGTTCATGTCATCCATTGTAACATCATCTTCATCATCCTTTGAGAAGTCAAATATGCTATCATCTTCTAAAGCAGGCATTTCTGGATCAAATGGAAATTCAATGCTTATATTTTCACCAACAGCATTAACTTCATTTGTGCCAGCAGCATTAATAGTTGAACTAATAGTATTAACATTGTTAGTGCTGTTAACATTATTTTCCTTCTCTTGATCATTACATTTACTTTCTTTTCTTAGTTCTTCATCAACCTTCTTTCCATCATCACTTGAATGTTTAGATCCATCATTATCAAAACTCTTTAGATCTTGGGAAATGGTGGATCAACGGTCCATAGTGGTAGCAAAATGTAATCTTTGACAGGTTCTGTCTCCTTTCTAGCTTGACCTGCATTATCACTTGCTTTTGTACCTACAAAACCATTAGACTATGCACCTGCAACAATTGGCTCATAATTCATTGTTCTTTTTAGTGCATCAATATCAAATAGCCAATCTGGTCTACTACCTATAACATTAGGTGTACTCTCACTAAACCTAATATGAAAGTTTTCTTCCACAATCCTTGTTCTACTATTGAATACTCTAAAGGCTTTACTATTTAAAGAGTATCCAACAAAGAAACCTTCATCAACCTTACTATCAAATTTGCCTAAGTGATCTATGGTATTGAGAATAGTAACAGGACACCCCAATGGTCTCATAAAACTTAAAGTAGGTGTTCTACCATGAACGAGTTCATATAGGGTCTTGTTATGAGGCATAACTACTAATACTCTATTTTGAATGTAGCAAGTAGTATTAATTGGTTCTGCCCAAAAAGTAGTTGGCAACTTAGAATCAGCTAGCATAGTCCTAGCAGCCTTAATTAGTGTCCTATTCCTCCTCTCAAAAACTCCATTTTGTTGAGGAGTTCTAGCTACACTAAATTGTCTCAAAATACCTGTCATCTCACAAAACTGATTCATCTCTCTATTTTTGAACTCAGTCCCATTATCACATCTAATCACCTTAACCTTGTGATCTACTAGATTTTCTATCCCAGTTATAAAGGACTTAAGAATGCCACTAGTCTCATCCTTAGTAGCTAGAAAAAAAACCCATGTAAACCTACTATAATCATCTATGATAACTAGGCAATACATTTTATTCATAAGGCTTTTTACAAATGTTGGACCAAACAAGTCCATATGTAAAAAATGTTAAGGCAGACTGATTGAGTTCTCTGTTTTTGACTTACAAGAGGCTCTGTGCTATTTTACCTTTTGACAAGCAACACATGTTTGATCATATTCAAAAAGTTTAGAAGGTAAACCTCTTACAATATTTTCCTTAACCAATTTATTCATGGTTTTAAAATTTAAGTGTCATAGCCTTCTATGCCAAAGTTTAGATTCATGAGATGTGGCTTTTGCAAAAAGGCAAGTTAAACCTCTTTTAGGAACTATGTTCTTTAAATCAACACTATACATATTGTTTTTTCTAGGAACTCTAAGTAAAACTTGACTTTCATCAATTAACTTAAAGTTTGGAGATAAAACAATACACTCAGTGTCATTAAAAAGAACACTATTCTTTTCATCACACATTTGTGAGACACTAAAGAGATTAAACTTTAACTCTCTTACAAAATACACATTTTCAAAATCTAGATTACAGGTTTGAATGGTACCTTTTCTTGTGATTTTCCCTCCTTTGGGGTTTACTCCAAAAGCAAATATCCTCCATCTATCTCTTTATAGTCTGTAAGATAGGACATTAGGACATGTTCCCTATCATGTGTCTTGAGCATCCACTATCAATTACTCCTTGATCATGTAAATCTATTTATGGATTGCCTTGCACATTAGGTAAGAAAATTAGTTTCTTTTAGGGACCTAAGAAATCATTGACTTGGATCTGCCTTATGCATCAATATAATCAAACTTCTCTACGGTGATTGATGCACTGTTGTGTTTAGAAACATGGTCTAATACTTTATTCTTTAGTTTCCAAATCCAACAAGTTGAGGCCTTAACAGCATTAAAATTATTTCCCTTAACAGCATTAACTACTGCTTTTGGCCTAGTAGTATTAATTTTTTTACCCCTAACATTATTAACCCTTTGATTAATACTGATGTTTTTAAATGATGTGTTCTTATGAATGGGCCTCTTAATAGTTGAATGTGCTATTTTGGAGTGATTCTAAGTTGCCAACTACTTTTTGGGCTTCTTAACAGTGAAGAGCAGCATCCACTGTTGTTTTTGAGTGAGCAGCATTGACTTGTCTAGCAGTATTAACCAATACTGTTGTTTTTGAATTATTTTGTCTAGCAATATTGATTGATACTAATCCATACTTCATTAGTACTGCTCTTGGAACCATGTTCTTTTTAGCATAGGGGTGAGTCTTTTTAGCAAAGTTTTGATGATTCACCCTTTTAGCATTGTTCCAAACAGGTTTTACCATCCTTTGATTTTGAAACTGCTTTTGATGGTAATTGCAATCAACCTGCAAATAATCAAAGCTTCCACACACATAACAAGCCTTATTAAACATCTCAAAATTGCTTCCTAATTTTTGAGACATCATATTGTTCCAGTTTCTTTGATTGCCTCTTGGATTGTGAGTGTTTTGCCTATGTTGCTCAACTTGTTAAACATGTTTCCTAGCAGTTTTATCTTGTTATTTAGATTTGACAAAATCTATCTTAAAAATACTAGGCCTAATTGTTTTCTTTTCAATTTTAGGTTGAGTCACATTCTTTTCCTCATCATCTTACACCTAGTCTTCAATAATTGGGGCATCATTATTCTGCCTAACTACCTTAGGCTCTTCTTCACTAGACATAGCTTTAAAGTTCTCAACTACATGTTCATTAGCAAACTCATCTAAACCAATAAAAGACAAGTCAGGTGTTGTTGGCATAAACTTTCTTGTGTGGGGAGGTGGAACTGCATTATAACTTTCATAGCCTAATCCTTTCTTGCAATTGTCAACTATCTGACACTCTATGAGCTTGTTTAAACTCTTAGATGCATTTTCAAATTTATCTACATTAAGTTAAATGCCATCTTTTTATTTTTGAACTATTTCAAGCTTCTTCCTAAGCTCTCTAATAGTTATTTATCCACATTGAATTTAAAAATTTAAGCCCTTAATATCTTGTAAATAAATAGACTCATTAGTTTTATAAAATTCAAGTTTTTCTTCCATTGACTCTAAACCAGTCTTATAACCTAGAACCATTAACTCAGATTTCTTTAAATCTTTTAATAGTTAATCATTTGAGATTTAAGAAGTTTAACAGTTTCCAAACAAGATTTTGAACAAATAGAATCTTTGGATACCTTTGATTCAGAACTTGAAGATGAGAAATCCATGAGTGCATAATTAGGCCATTCCTCTTCTTGATCACTCCAGTCATATCCACCAAGACCATCACATGACACCAAAGCTGTGGAAGTAGATGTTTCCATAGGAACACTCCTTCTTCAGCTTTCCTTGTTCTTGTTGTCTTGATTTCTTGGAGCTCTACACTCCCTAGCAAAATGTGCCCTCTTGTGGCAGTTATAGCACTCCACTTTGGACTTATCAAAACCAATAGTCTCATTGCCATTAACAGTAAGCTTCCTTCCTATATTCTTCAAAAACCTTCTAGCCTTCATAGTTAACATGGACATTTGCCATCTTAAATCTATCTCTTCCATGTCATCTGGGTGGATTTGTTGCAAGTCCTCATGCACAAGTTGAGGACTATTTGGTTGATTAGCAAAGAATGAAAAAATAACAACATCACTCAAATTATCAATATTTGTAGAGTAAGCAGCATTAACTTGAGTGTTAGCAGTAGAAACTCCATGAGCAGCATTAACTGCTTGAGCAGTATTAACTGCTCCATTAGTGCTGTTAGTGTTGTTATTTGAAGAGGACACAAAAGCCATGTTCTGTGTGCTTGAACTTGAGCTAGACATCCCTTTAACTTCTGGTTCATACACCTTGTGATTGTTATAGAGATCATCCATGCTCATTGTATTTAAATCAGCTTTTTTCCTCCACACAATAACATGTTTGTTCCACTCAGGTGACAAAATTCTTAATAACTTTTGATTAACATCTTCTTGTGAAAGCTTTTCACCTAAAAGCTCCAACTGACACACAAGCTTTTGAAGCCAATCAAAAGTTTGATCAAGCATCTCAGAGCTTAGAGCAGTGAAGTTTTCATATTGCTGCTTCAAGAGATTCCTTTGAGTCTTTCTTGTAGCTTCATTCCCGCTAAATCTCTTTTCTACAGCTTCTAACAACATCTTAGCATCTTTTATAGAGTTAAACTTTAACTGATGTTCATTGGGAATGCCCATCATTAAAGTACTTCTAGCTTTCACCTCTAATCTTTTCGGAGCCTTTTCTTCAGCAGTTGTAACAGGCATCACTGTCTCAACACCTTCCACAAGTTTTGTTTTTGGCAAGGTGTTACCATTCTCTATGACTTCCCATAGTGCATAGTCTATCATCTGGATATATTGTTCAATTCTCATCCTCCATATCTCATACTCACCAGGTTTGAGCACGGGAACATTGGATGCAGCCACCATGTGTGTAGAATCTTAATCCATATCTTTTAGCAAATAAAAAGATCAGATCTTTTACACATAAAAGATCTTGTGTATAAGAACAAGTTCTTCTTATTCAAAGCTACTTAATAAGCTCTGATACAACTTGTTGACCCCACTTCAATAGATAGAATTCCTTAAGATTGATTAAGGTTTAGTTATATTAGATAAATCTAACACAACTATAGTAAAAGCTTTGCTTGAATATATTAAAGATTATGCGGAATCTAATCTTTATATTAAGAAGAACAATAATTCTAAGAACATACAATTCAACAAATAAGCTCCAATATTATTAATGCAAATAATACGAATACTCTCAAAGTATTAGGGTTACAAAGACCTTGAAGCTATGAATCATACGTCTATGAGTTTTTAGGAGTTTATAAGAGTTGTTGTACGTAGGAGTTGCTTATAGGTGTTGCAGGGGTACATCTAACTCTATGCCCTAGGACCTCCTTTTATACACAAAGGAGTCCTATTCGGCTTACAATATTTTCCTAAGTATATGATATCTATTCTATAAATAACTAATACATATCACATAAGCAATCTTAATCTTCAAGAAATCATGATCTCGTCTTTATCCTTTCTCTGAGCAGTCTTTATCCTTTCTTTGACAGTAGTAACTTATACACCAGCAGTATTAACATTAAAGTTCACTAGCAGCATTAACTGTTTCACTTAGCAGCATTAACTATTTCACTAGCAGCATTAACTTAGCACTATTAGTACTAACCACTTAGCATATTTTTCATCAAATTTCACTAGCAGCATTAACTCCAGCTGAGCAACATAAATACAAACCTGAGCAGCATTAACTCTAACAGCATCAAGAAGACTTTTAATCCTAACAACGACCACGAACACGACCACCACCACCCTGACACCATCACCAAGACCACGACCATGGACCACGGACCACCGACGACTGACTACGGACCACAGACCACGGACCATGACCCGACCACGACCATAGGAAACACACACACGCCACGAACACTGCGACCATGGACCACTGACCAATGGACACCAACGAGGCTACAAACCACGAACCTCACAACCCCCACTTCGACCACAGGACCATTAGAGACCACAGACCACCGACACAAACCAACCACCCGGGCCGACCAACGCGACCACCGATTAACGAGATCCAACGACCAACGACCACACGAAACCAGACCTCAGACCAACGGAACCACCGACACCACAGACCACCGACCACCGACTAGCGACCACGGACCACGACTACGACCACGACCACGACCACGACCTCCACCACGTCTACGGACTACGGACCGCGACCACAACCACGACCACGAACACGACCATGACCATTGACCACGACCACCGACCACGGACCACTGACCACAACAACGGACCGCGGACCCCCGACCACGGACCACAGACCACTGACCACGACCACGGACTACGGACCATGGATCACCGACCACGGACCACCGACCACGGACCACGACCACCAACCACCGACCATGGACCACGGACTACGGACCACGGGCCATGGACAAAGGACCACGGACCACGACCACGGACCTAGGACCACAGACAAAGGACCACTGACCACGACGACGACGACGACCAAGGCCATGACCGCAGCCACGACTACAAGCATGGACCACGACCACGACCAACGACCATGACCACGTACCGCGGACCACGAACACAGACCACGATCCACCACCATGACGACGACCACGGACCACAAACTACGACTAGGACCAGGACCATGACCACAACCACGACCACAGACATGACCACCACCACCAGTACGACCACCATTACCACGACCACGGACCCCCAACCACGATTACTATCACAACCACGGACCAAGACCACGAACACGACCACGACCACGACCACCGACCACGGATCACCGATTAACGACCACGGACCACGACCATGTCCACCGACCACCGACCATGAACCACGGACTACGGACCACGAGCCATGGACAAAGGACCACGGACCACGACCACGGACCTAGGACCACAGACCACGGACAAAGGACCACGAACCACGACCACGACCAAGGCCATAACTGCGGCCACGACCACAGACCACGACCACGACCAACGACTATGACCACGAATAGTGGACCACGACCACGAACCACCACCACGACCACGACCACCGACCACGGACCACAGACCACGACTAGGACCAGGACCATGACCACAACCACGACCACAAACATGACCACCATCACTACGACCACGGACCCCCGACCATGATTACTATCACGACCACGACCACGGACCACGACCATGAACACGACCATGACCAGGACCACCGACCATGGACTACGGATCACGAAACACATGTCACGAAAAAAGGACCACGGACAAAGGATCACGAACCACCGACCACGAACCATCGACTACGACCACGACCACGGCCACGAGCATGGCCACGACCACGACCAGGACCACCGACCACGGACCACAGACAAGAAAACTGACCACGGACCACCGACCACGAACCACAAACACGACCATGAAACAACGACCACGATGATGAACCGCGAATCACAAACACGACTACGGACCACGAACCATCACCACCACGACGACCACGATCACTGACCACGTACTACGGACCACAGACCACGACTAGGACCACGACCATGACCACCACCACCACGACCACCATCACCACAACCATGGACCACCGACCACGACTACTACAATGACCACCGACCACGACCACTACCATAACCACTACCACGGACCACGGTCACGACCACGGACCACGATTACAGACCACCGACCACGTACCAAGAACCACTGACCTAGGAGCCCCCGCGGGACACCCCCAAACTCGGGGGGGGGGGGGGGGGGGGGTGGGGGGGAAGGGGGGGGGGGGGGGGGGGGGGGGGGGGGGGGGGGGGGGGGGGGGGGGGGGGGGGGGAACCGGGGGGGGGGGGGGGGGGGGGGGGGGGGGGGGGGCTCGGCCCCCCACAACGGGCAAAGGGATGTAAAAATAGTACGAGAAAAGAGCAAGTCAACGTACACGACCAGTCCTGGGACCTATGACCACACCACGACAACCTAAAGACCACAACCACGGGTATCACCCACGGGGCGACCGACCAAGATCGGGCCACGGGGAGCCACAACCGTGACGTACCACTGAAGACTGACCACGGATCATAGACCACGGACCACGACCCGACCACGACCATGGACCATCGACCACCGACCACGACCATGACCATGGACCATGGAAAACGGACCACGGACCACGACTTCGACCACGACCTCAACCTCGACCACGAACCACCAACCACGAACACGACCACGACCAAGACCACGACCACCGACCACCGACCACGGACCACCGACCACGGAACATGGACCACGACCACAACCACCGACCATGACCACCGAACACGACCTCAAACTACGGACCACCGACCACCGACTAACGACCACCGATCACGGACCACGACCACGACTACGGCCACGACCTCCACCATAACTACGGACCACGACCACGGCCATTGACCACGAACACCGACCATAGACCACGGAGAATGACCACGACCACCGACCACGGCAATGGACCACGGACCACCGACCATGGACCACAGACCACCGACCACAAACATGGACCACCAAACACGGACCATCGACCACGGACCACCGACCACCGACCATGACCACCGACCATGACCACCGACCATGGACCATGGACCATGGACCATGGATAAAGGACCACGAACCATGACCACGGACCTAGGACCACGGTCCACGAATAAAGGACCATGGACCATGACACCGACCAAGGCCACGACCGCGGCCACGACCACGACCACGAACCATGACCACGACCACGAACCGCAGACCACGACCACGAACCACCACCACGACGACCACGACCACCGACCACGGACCACAGACCACGATCATGACCATGACAACGACTACAGACATGACCACCACTACCACCACGAGCACCATCACCACGACCACGGACCCCCGATCATAATTACTACCACGACCACTACCACGACCATTGACCACGATCACGACCAAGACCACCGACCACGACCACCGACCATGACCAGGACCATGACCACGACCAAAGACCACTACCACTACCATCGACCACGAATGACGACCTCGACCACGACCTCAACCTTGACCATGGACAACGGACCATGTCCATGACCAGAGACCACTGACCACGGACCACGGACCATGACCACCGACCACGACCACCGACCACGATCACCGACCACGACCTCAGACCACGGACTACTGACCGCAGACCACGGACCATCGACCAGCGACCACGAACCATAACCACGACCATGACTACGGATCACGGACCATGACTATGACCATGACCACGACCACTAACCACGACCATCGACCACCAACCATGGACCAAGACCACCGACCACGACCACGGACCACAGACCACCAACCACGACCACGAACCACCGACCATGGACCACGGACCACTAACCATGAGCCACGGACAAAGGACCACGGACTACGACCATGACCATGACCACAGACCACGACTATGAACCGCGGATTATGACCATGGACCACGAACCACCACCAGCACAATGACCAAGACCACCATCCACGGACCACGGACTATGGACTACGGACCACAAACCATTGACCATGACCACGACCACGGACATGACCACCACCACCACGACCACCATCACATGACCATGGACCCCTTACCACGATTACTACCATGACCACCGACCACAATCACGACCACGACCACTACCATGATTACTACCACCGACCACGAACCACGACCACGACCACGAACATGACCACCACTACCACGACACTACCACCAAGACCACGACCATGGACCACGGACCTTCGACGACCGACCACAGACCACGGACCATAAAACACGGCCCAACAATGACCATGAACCATCGACCACCAACCATGACCATGAGCACGAACTATGGACAACGGACCATAGACCACCGACCACATACCACGACCTCGACCACAACCTCAACCTTGACCACGGACCACAGACCACGACCACGACCAAGACCTCCACCACGACCACGTACCACGACCATGACCATGGACCACGACCACCGACCACAGACCACCGACCAGGACCACGAGCACCGACCACGACCACGACCACAGACCACCGACCACGGACAACAGACCACCGACCATGACCACAGACCACCGACCAACGTCCACCAACCATGGAACACAGACTACGGACCACGAGCTACGGACAAAGGACCACGGACCACGACCACGGACCTAGGACCATGAACCCCGGACAAAGGACCACGGACCACAACCAACGACCACGACCACGAACCGCGGATCACGACCATGGACCACGAACCAACACCGCTACGATGACCACAACCACCAACCACGGACCACGGTCTACGAACCACCAACCATAACTAGGACCACAACCACGACCACAGACATAACCACCACCACTACCACGCCAACCATCACACGACCATGGACCCCCACTACGATTACTACTACGACCATAACCACGACCACCGACCATAATCACGACCACCGACCACGACCACTACCATGATCACTACCACGACCATGACCATAGACCTCGGCCACGACCACAGACTACGACCACGGACAACCTACCACCGACCATGGACCACGACCACGACCACAGACCATGATCACAAACACGACCACCACTACCACGACACCACCACCAAGACTACGACCATGGACCATGGACTACCGACGACACACCACATACTACAAACCATAGACCACAGACAACGAACCATGACCTAATAACGACCATGAACCATCGACCACCGACCACCAACCATGGCTATGACCACGGACCACGGACCATCGACCACAAACTACGACCTCGACCATTACCTCAGCCATAACCACAGACCACGAACCACGACTACGATTACTACCATGACCATGACCACGACCACGACCACCGACCACTGACCCCCGACTACCGACCATAGACCACCAAACATGACCTTAGACCATGACCATGAATACCAAACATGACCTTAAACCACAGACTACCGACTAGGGACCACTGACCACAAACCATAGAACAGCGACCAGCGACCACTAAACACTACCACGACTACGAACTTGACCTCCACCATGACCACGGACCACAACCATAACTACGACCATGACCATGACCACCGACCATGGAACACCGACCACGGACCACTACCATTGACCACGACCATGGACTACCGACCACGGACCACAAACCACCGACCATCGACCAAAGACCACCAACCATGGAACACGGATCACAGACTACGGACCATGGGCTACGGACAAAGGACCACGGACCATGGACCTAGGACCATGGACCACAGACAAAGGACCACAATCCACCACCACTATGACAACTACGACCATGACCACCGACCACCGACTACGGACCACCGACCAAGGACCACAGGCCACCAACCACGGACCACGACCACGAACACCGACCACGACCACCAAACACGACCTAAGACCATAGACTACTGACCACAGACCACCGACCACAAACCATGGACCACCTACCACCGACCATCGACATACGACAATAGAACACTACCACGACCACGACCACGACCTCTACCACGACCACGGACCACGACCATGACCATGACCACGACCATCGACCACGGACCACCGACCACGGACCACGACCATGACCATCGACCATGACCAGGACCACGGACTACCGACCATGGATCACAAACCACCGACCACAACCACGGACCACCGACCAAAGATCACCAACCATGAAACACGGACCACGGACTACGGACCATGGGCTACAGATAAAGGACCACAAACCATAGACCTAGGACCACGGACCACAGACAAAGGACCACAAACCACCACCACCACGACGACCACGACCACCGACCAAGGACCACCGACCAAGGACCACAGACCACCAACCACGGACCATGACCACGAACATCGACCACGGCCACCAAACATGACCTTAGACCATATACTACCGACCACGGACCACCAACCACAAACCACAGACCACCGACCACCAACCAACAACCACAGAACACTACCACGGCCTCCACCACGATCACGGACCATGACCATGACCACGACGATGACCACCGACCAAGGACCACCAACCACGGACCATGACCACGACCATCGACCATGACTACGACCATGGACTACCGACCACAAACCATAGACCACCGACCAAGACCACGGACCACTGACCAAAGACCACCAACCATGGAACACGGACCACGGACTACGAACCATAGGCTACGAACAAAGGACCACGGACCACAGACCACGGACAAAGGACCACAAACCACCACCCCACCGACCACGAAACACGGACCATGGAGTATGGACCATAAACCACAGACCATGACTAGGACCACGACTACAGACATGACCACCACCACCACGACCACCATCACCATAACCATGGACCCCTGACCACGATTACTACCATGACCACTACTACGACCATTGACCACGATCACAACCATGACCACCGTCCATGACCAGTACCACCATTAGTACCATGACCACGACTAAAGACCACGACCACAACCATAGACCACGACCACAAACAACCAACCACCAACCACAGACCACGACCACGAACATGAACCATGACTAAGGGTGTAAAATTTCACCACTTCATCATAATGAAAAATCTGGATAATTGATATCCGTTCAAAATAGTGAAAGTAGTAAACACACAAAAACAAAGAAAACTACTACTTCACTTTCTCATTGCATTGTGCAATTTTCCAATCTAACCAAAGATAGAAAATGACATAAGTCACAGGATACATGACTTTACACAAAAGCAACTAGTAACCAAAAGATAGTGTTCAATCTAATAGGGTAGGCTAAGGTGTAAGGTTGTAACAAAACATTGAGTGGTACAATGTTCTTCATTAATAATCTAGATTAACCCGAAGATTAATGAGAACCACGAAAAGGATAAGGCTCATAGGGTTGTACTAAGTGGATCTTCACCCTAAAATGAGAGTGGAAAGGGTTTTATATGGGGTTAACTAACCAGTGTAGTTAGTTAATAAAACATACAAGTAAGGCTATTTGGTTGTAATCCTAAAAATTTACCAATTTAGACAAGTTACTCCATCTAAATCCATAGTACTTATGATTATGGTCTCGAAGTGATATACCAAGCCAAGTTTTAAAGTCTACTAAATCACCGGCACACTCATATTTAGTGGAATTTGGGGTACACAAATTGGAAATGGAAAGGCGTAAATTCTTACTTCTAATAGGGGTTTAGATGTGTGAGGTAATGTACTAATAAATTTCATAAAAATATGCTAAATTTTGAGCATAATTTAGGCATATTATTATGTAAAATAGGACAAGTAAGTGTTCTAATTCCCCTTCCCCCACTTAAGTTATACAACGCCCTCGTTGTATACATAAATCATGAAAATTAAGAAAGGTAAAGAATTAGAGCAAGAAAAACTCCCCTTGGATTTGCTTGGTATGACCCTCCTTTGATATAAGTTGAGCATCCAAAGTAAAATTGATTTTGTCATGTCAATTTCCTATGTAAGATAAGAAACAAAGTGCAATTTTTATTCCTTGGTAATTGTTGCGGCTAGAAAATAAATAAAATAAAATATTGTATAGGTGACTATACGCCGTATCTTTTTAAGGATACGCCTTATTCAGCCTGTAAAATGTTTTTTAAAATAGAAAAAATAAAGGACTGGATAACGTCCAGACAACAATACGCCATGTGGTAAAGACCATGCGCTGTATCCATATCTGGGAAGACAGACTCGATAAAAAAAAAGTAAATAAAATTCTGGGTTGTCTCCTGGTAAGCACTTTTCTTTTAGTAAGTCTTTAAGTTAGACTTTTCTTTAGCTCCTCAATTGTGTCTAGGCTCATAAGTGAGCTATCTCTCTATTGCGTCATCTCGAATGTATTCATGCCCCAAATCCAAAACTCATTTAAAGAATGTTTGGCGTTTTTGGTGTTGGTGCATAATTCTGTTACGCTTATCATCTTCACTTATCATCAATAGTGGCGGCAACACATTGCATTGAGCATTGGTAAGATGTTTAAAACTAGGTAGTGTATTCCCCATATGATAAGTAACACTCTCGTGACCATTATCGATGGTAATCTTTCCAAGAAAACATCGAGCAGTAACACCAACTTTTAATGAAAATGGTCTTCCACATATGACTTCGCCCATTCCTTCATCTTGGTAGATGTCCATATTCTCAACAACTTTGAAATCTGTAATGATAGAAAATTTTCCAACAAAGATTGGCACATTCTTGAAAGTTTTAATAATATTCTTCCCTTCGAAGGTTAGTTTGTCTTTCATGATCGAGTTTTAAAATTTTTTAGACTTGACATTCTTATCAAAGAATCCGGAAAAATTAACTTGTATATATTTGAAACCTATCATGCAAGAAAATTGTATGTTGAGAGGGCTATCAATTACAATCCTTTGGTGAAACATAATTTCATTATTAAGTTCAGGTTCGTCACTACCTTTACTTTCATATTTATTATCACTAATAATTTCATCGTTATTGGGCTCATCAATGACCTCACCTTCATAAATGGTGGGTCTTAAATCGTCAACTTGATTTTGCCTAAGCTTAGTAGGTTCATTTAGATTGATTAATTCTATCATATCCTCCACATTAGGGTCTTGCGATCTATTTAACACCAAAGTTTCGCCCATTATCCTAGCTTCTAAATCAAGCCTAATTCGTTCGAGTAATCCTAATGCATAGACCCTCCTAATAATGTTACTAGTTGGTTTATGATTTGTGATTACAATTTTATCTTCCCTGTCGATAACCCATAATCACTTACACTTCATATTGAAACACAAGAAATAAGATGAGATAAAATGGAAGAAGTTTAGAGAGAAGTTAGAGAGAGAAAGGTAGAGAGAAGAAAAAGATTGGAAGATTACTTGCAAAATTACAAAATGAGAATTAACAAGAACCAACCCCCTCTCCATACTTGGAGAGGGGTATTTATACTTAATACCAAGAGGCTTTCATGCCTTGGTATTTCTACGGGCCGGGCTCGGGATTACTTGGGCTTTCGCCCGATACACGTGACCGGTTAGATTACATTTAAGAGCCCGTTTACCCGTGTAGCCTATTACAACGTATATTATTTTAGTGACCGAGACCTAATATAATTATGAACGAACTTCCATTGTTCGACTCAATATTTTGAGGCTAACAATCTCCCCCGAAGTGAGTTCATTGTGACACTCCTTCATGAGATCAATGAGATTGCTTTTGTCGTTAAGATCTTGTGGTCTTGGTCTCTGAATTCGTTGTAGGCTTGTTCCTTCATGCTTTGTGATCTTTGATCTTGAGCCTTTGTCATTTTCGTCCGAGATCTTTAAATCTTTATCCTTCCGTCTTGATTGTCTTTGCCACCTTGCGATCTTGTGTCTTGACCAAC